>JAOEHY010022457.1:0-26589 GCA_025447955.1 Psilopsiagon aurifrons
CGCAAACCCAGCAGCATCTCAGGATTGGTTTGGAGCATTAAAATGAAGGCACTGATCTGAGTTGCTGGGGAGAGTTGAGATCCCCCCTCCAGGTATGTTTGACAAAGGCTCTCTAAGAAGAAACGCAATAGACCTGCTTTGGAAACTTGTGAATGTGAGGGCTGCTCTTGAGGCAGGAGAGGGGAGGGACTGTCCAGACTTCCCCATGGAGCTCAGGAAAGTCAGTGTTGTAAGATTTCTCTGTGCTAGGTGTGCAACCACGTACCACATGACGTGGCTCCCATGAGAATTCGTGCCAGACACAGACTTCTGCCAGAGCACAGCTCTGGAGCAGCTCAGTCCAGCACCACAGGATGGATGAGTGGAGAGAAACCCAGGAAGGATTGCACAGGGAGTGGGAAGGATAAGCAAGCAGCAGTGGTCTGTTGGGGAGGGGCTTGTGCAGCTACTGATCCAGGACTTGGGATCCCACCTCCTGTTTTAACCAAGCCAGCCATTTGTTGAATTCTGGGGTGCCAATCCTGTGCGGGGGGTGGGGGGTTCATCTTGTGGGTTCTTTCATCAGATCCCTCGATGGCTTTATAGCCCCACAGTTCACAGTTGCCTCCTCTACTTGGTCTGTGTGTGACTTCATCAAGTGGCTCTGGTGACACTCAAACCTAGAAGCTGGAGATAGTGTTTTCCCACCAGCACCTAAACACAGAATTTCCTTCTGCGGCATTGTTGAAAGAGTTGATTTTTTTATAAGGTTGCAATGTTTCTATTTGAAACATCTGTTTACATTCCATATTCCAATAAAGTTCTATTGGCATCAATAGCAGGTCAATCCATTTGTATAATTCACTGAAACCAATAAATATCTACACGTCTGAACGTGTGCAGTCTCCAATCGATGGGATAGCCAGAGGGAGTGAGAGCTGAAGGCATGGGCTGCTTGAGGAGGGCCAGTTGGCTCTTCCAGCCCTCTTGTCTGAGTATTTTGGGGTTAGTCAGTCTTTGGTTGCAGTTCTTCATGCTGTCAGGTTGTCTCTCTTTGCATGGTGATGCAGAGGAGATGCAAGGGTTTGGGGTCAGCTCTTTGACACACTGGGTTCAAGCAGCTGGTGCCTGAGGTGCTGGTCTTGGTCTCTGTTCCATGTCTGGTCAGTAGCTGACACGTGGCTAGAAGCTGGCGTTTCCCCATGTGAGGACCCTCACGCTTGTCTTCTCTCTGGGTGGATGGCTCTTCCTGAGGATGTGGTGAGCCGGCAGGAGCTCTTCTTTCCTCCCATCCAGGTTGTGGCCTGTGCAGAAGCTAACATGTCAGTGTCTGGGTTGAGGAGCAGCTCAAGTGCTGCCACCCCATAGGGCCCTCACCTGTGTGAATTCTGCAGATTCTGCTGAAGGCTTTGGTGTTTCCAGCCCTGTCCTTCCATCTGCCCCCCTTGCAGGCTGCCTTGCCTGAGGGCGTGGGAATGCCCTTAAGCTGTGCTAATTGCCAGCAGGGTTGGTTTGGGGTTTTAACATCAATTTCTGAACTGACTCAAAACGTATTGAATTGCTCCATTGAGGAGGGGCAGGATTAGGTGTTCCTCATCTCTGTCCAAGTTGTTATGGGGGGAGCCTGCTTATTTTCTAGCTCTTTTGTGTTGGCATTCCCAGCTTCCGGAGAGGGCCAACACACAAGAGATCATTATTGTATGCAAGTGCTTGACAGTGACAAACCTGATGGAGTTTCACTGTGGTGCTTCAGGAAGTCTCAGTTCTGCAAACCTGAGTCAGCAAATCTTCCCTGGTGCCCTCAAGCAGAGGAAGACGTGCTCTTCTCAGGCAGTGGAATGGGTAAACAGCTTTCCCTGGTTGCAGTAACCAGAGAGGCTGGATCAACCTGTTCTTTATATCCTCACATCCTACTTTAGCTCTAGAGTAGGATGAGCTGCAGCAGATTCATCCTGGAGGGAGACACAGGAGCTAAGCGGGCATATCCTGGGGCTGAGGAGGGTTGTGGAGTCTCCTGACCAGAAGGGCAGTGTGGACGCTTGCCTGCAGCTCAGGCCAGTTCCTTTCCACACCCAGCACTTGGGGCAGGAGACTCTTCTCTGGACCTCAGCAGAGTGTCATCCTGCCTGTAGGCCAGCCAGGAACTGGAGCAGATCATGTCATGTCCTCAGAAGACTGGGGAACGTGTGTCTTCATACGCTTTCTCCTGGAGAAAGTTGGGAGAGTCCTGGCCTGGCTTTTCAACTGGTAGAGCGCAGGTTTGGCCAAATGCTTGGTAGGAGGAAAGGCTCAAAACCAGACCCACAGCAGGCACTGAGAACTGGTAGGAGAGAGATGCAGGAAGCAACTGTGCTTGTCTGTGCCAGTTGCAACTGTGCTATGGCATGATGGGAGCTTTTAGTGGGACTAGAGGAGATGGTCGTGGCAGTGGATGGAGACAACTCAGGGGGCTGGAGAGAAAAAGGTGACTGGTTGCCTGTGAAAGTGCCACTTTGCTGGACCATGTCTCCTCTCACCTTGTTGGGTCCTGCCTTCTCTCCCTTCCCATCGCTTACATAGCAGCTGAGGATCCTGTGAGGGACATGCAGAGGGTGGCCGGGTAGCAGGACATGGGGCACAGTGCCCAGCCGTCTCCTTGTCCCCTGATGCAAGAGGAGCTATGTCAAGTGGCAGTGCTCTGGGTGCTCACACTTCTCTCCTCCAAGCTCTCCTCAGTTCTGCTGCTGTTGCTCCCAATTTTCCATAGCAGAATGAGAACCGAACCAAAGGTGCTGTCAGCATGTGTAGAGTGACGGCAAGCCTATCGTGTGGTGTGGGCAGGGCTGGGAGCTGCCACCCACATCTGACCACAGCCCTTCCTTGCAGTGTGAGTGGTTCTTATGCCTCTGGTTCCTTATTGAGCTCTTCTGACCCAGAAAATGTGGATATGTGAATGGAAGGTGTGCAAAGCAGTTGTTGGTTGATTGTTTCTTCCTCCATTCTGGCTGTTCCCCTAAACCTCTGGTAGACCATGGTCAGCCATCTCACGCCTGTCCCTGCTAGGGCACAGAGGTGGCAGGGCTATAGTGTCACGATGAACATGCCCCTAGATTATAACTAAAAGAATTCTATATTGTGGAATAAAAGTTTTAAAAGAAGCATGAGGAGTAGTATTCAGTGGGGAGACAGTTGTGGGGCAGGACCAGCCACACTGGGGAATGCTGGGACCTGCTAGGACAAGTTGGCTGAGGAGAGCAGGAGGAACTAGTTGTACACAAGATCACCATGGGCAAAGGAGCCTCTCGCCACCTTTTAGGTATCACTCACAAGGCCCCCACGGTCTTCTGGAGGTGCCTGAGTGCTAATGCTGGTGCCTGCTTTACTCAGCCCATGGAGCTTGGGCATGGCTGTGTTTGCACTGCAGTAGCCCTTGCGCATCTCCATGGCCTCCTCTGGACTCACTCCAACAGTTCCACATCCCTCTTGTGTTGCTGACCGAGCTGGACACAGGACTGAAGGGGTGTCTCCCCAGAGAGGAGCAGAGGGGCAGAATCCCCTCCCTCAACCTCCTGCTCATGCTCTGAGGGTGCAGCCCAGTTCTGAAATGCTCTCTGAGGAAATGCCACCATGCTAGTAAGCACGAGGCATGTACCAGCCAATGCACGGGAAGCTCCCCTGGAAAAGGCAGATTCCCAGGCATCCCAGATGTTTTGGACCTAACAAGGCAGCAGCCTTTGGCACTGGTGCATCCATTAGTGCCACATGGAGCACAGGGCTGCAAGCCAGCTCCAGCTGCATGGCACCAGAGGGGTGGGAAATGGCTCAGCAAAGAGTGGGACATGACACTGCTGTTGTGTGGCTGAAACATCCTTCTCTCCCACTCCCACCAAAGGTGTTTGTGTTCTCTTGGCCACAGAACTACAAGAAAGGGCCTGGCCATGGCATGGAAGACCCAAGAAAGGAAACAGCTTGGGAGTGCCAGGAGCTACTTTCTGCTACTCACTGTGGTACTGCTACCTGAAACTGCAGATCTGCAGGCACAGGGCTAAGCCATGAGCATGCATCACTCATGTCTTAATGGAGTTGCTGGCAGTAATGGCCACACAGGACTTCCAACAGGCATGCATACCTGCTGATGTGAATTTGCTGCTCCAAGAGTGGATGGATGGATGGATGGACGGACGGACGGACAGATGGATGGAGGATGGAGGGAGGGATGGATGGATGGACGGATGGCACCTGCTGGTCAAGTGAGGCTTGAGAGCAAGACTGGGGATAAAGGAAGCAGCAAAGTGGAGTAAACACCATCTGGATGCTCCAGTCCTGTAAAATCAGGACGGACAGAAACAGAGGCTTCTAGGAGAAATCAGGACAGTTGGAACGGGAAAACACTCCAGGAGCAAGTGTAGTGCTGGAAACAAAAAACCAGGGCGTCACCTTCTGTCTGACAGTTGTGAACTGCAGGGGGAGAACTGGGATGTTTTAAAGGCCACAGAATCCCAGACTGGGTTGGGAGAAACCTTAAAACTCCTCCAGTTCCAACTCCTTCCTCGGGCAGGGAAAAAACGCACCCACGGGCTCAGTGGATGCAGCCCCGGCCGCTCGCACAGCCACAGTTATCTGGGCTCCAACGGGGCTGCCGCCTGCCGAGCGCAGGAGGGGAGGGGAGGCTCGGAGCGGTGCCTGCGCGGTCCGGCCCGGGTGGCTACGAGCCCGCGGCAGGGCCGTGCCCTCCGCTGCTCAAAGCCGGGCCCGGGCGCTGGGCACAGCGAGCCGCCACCGACCCGCCGGTCCCGCCCGGTCCCGACCAGCGGCCTCCTCGCACGGCTGCCTGCCGCGATCGCTCCCCCCCCAGCCCGCCGCCGCTGCTGCCACGGCCCCGCGCTCCCACAAACCCCGGTTCCCAGCGGAAGTAGACGCGGCGGCGGCGGCAGCACTTCGAGGCGGTAGCGATAAGTAGTTCCGTGGTGACGGAGGTGGAAGGTGCGGCTCCGGGGTGCGGCGGGATCTGCGGTAACGGCTCTGTGTGTGGAGTAGCGGCGGCGGTAGAGGCGGGTGGCGCGGCCCGGCCATGTTCAAGAACACGTTCCAGAGCGGGTTCCTCTCGGTGCTGTACAGCATCGGTAGCAAGCCGCTCCAGATCTGGGACAAGAAGGTGAGGCGGGCCGCGGGAGCAGCCTCCCGGGGCGGCCCTGGCGCTGCGGCCGCGCTCGAGGTGCCGCCGGTGCCTGAGCCGCCCGTGCGCCGTGACCGGCACCCCCAGGCTGTTCGGTATTGGGGAGAACGTGTCCGCGTGGAGGAGACTTCTGTTCTGCTGTTGAGCAGAGCGCTGCCAGGGCAGCAGCCAGGCCGGGGTCGGGAGCTACAGCCCTGCTACAGGCTTTAGCCTGTAGCCTGTAGCATAGTGCTACAGTGGCATAGTGCTGGGAATAAGCAGCAGAAAACCAACCGGAGAGGGCTGGAACAGTTCTGCTCCGGAGACAGGCTGAGAGAGTTGGGCTTGTTCAGCCTGCCGGAGGCTCTGGGGAGACCTTATTGCAGTCTTTCAGATCTTAAAAGGGGCCTGAAGGAAAGATGGGGAGAGACGGTTTTAGCAGGGCCTATGTGACAGGATGAGGGGTGATGGTTTTAAACTGAAAGAGGGAATTCAGGCTGGAAGTGAGGAAGAGAGTCTTTACATTGAGGGTGAGGAGGCCCTGGCCCAAGTTGCCCAGAGAAGTGGTGGATGCACCACTGCTGGAGACATTTAAGACCAGGCTGGATGTGGTTCTCATCAGCCCGATCTAGATGAAGATGAACTTGTGTGTTGCAGGGGTTGGACTAGATGGTGGCCTGACCCCTGGCCAATACCCCTGACTGCTAAACCCTAACCCTAAACACTAACCCTTGACCTTAAAACGCTAGCCCTAGCCGTCTTCCAACCCCAACTGTTCTGTGATTCTATGGAGCAGCTTCCCCAGGAAGCTAGAAGTAACTGCCATGGGGCTCTGCTCTTCTGCTTGACACACTTTAAACAGGCTTGCTAAAGGCATCCAGAGGTGGATTGTGTGATGGCTTTTAGGGTGTGTGAGAAGTCATGAGTGTTTCAGCTATTTGGTTTTTCCCTTTCTGTCTGGTTCTGAAGGGGTTCTGTTGCGGGTCCCCTGCCTTCCCTGGGTTATCTCACACTGTGGAGCCCTGATAAGGAAGTTTGGAGGTTATGAGACCTGTTGCTTCCTCGCCTTTACAAACCACCCATGGTTGTGTTGGTGCCTGAAAGGGAGTCTGCAAAGTGCTTCTTGCACCCCCTCAGAGCAGGCTTTCCTCTCTGAGGTTATGAGCTGTGTTCAGTTACCTGTGTTTGAACCTAACCTGAATTTCTTGTGATTTCAGCAGGAGTGAAGGCTTTTGAGGCAGTTCAGCAGGCAGCTGTGTTGTTTGACCTTGCTGGGCTCATAGGAGCATTTACAGGTCATGGAATGGAGGACAGGCAGGGCAGACCCACCGCATTTCCCATCAGTGGGGAGCCCGTGCAGCTCTGTAAAGAACAGGGCTGCCTGTCATAGCCTGGCTGTATGCATGTGCATGCAATAGGGCTTTTGCACTAACATTGGTGACTTTAAAAGAGTGCCAGCAGCTTATTTGGGTGGTGTGAGGATGGTGTGCATTAAATACTCTTAGACAAAAGGGATGTAGTGTGCCTCCAGACTGGATGAAGCCACGAGCAATCTGGGTACCTTCCTGAGGTACCTTCCAAAATGGATTGTGCTGTGCAGGGTGACATGGCTGCGATGTGCAGCTGGTGGGGTTGCCAGCCGGAGCTCTGCTTGTAGGGTGGACATGAGCAGCAATCTGCTCTGGTGCTGTAGTTGCTGGGTTGGTCAAAAAGACAGTCAGAAAGGTCCTCAAGAGCAGCAGCTGCGTGTGAAGGCTGTTTCCATTGCCTGCTATAGGGATTTCATGTGGCTGGGCTCCCCTGGCGTTGCCTGGTGGTAGCAGCCTTGTGTGTGGTGAGCAGGAGGGCAGTGTGCTGGTGGTCTTCCTCGTTCATGCCCTGATGAAGCACAGCCAGCTTAGGCAAGCTTATTGTGAGGACTGCTGTACTCACAAAGGTGTGGTGTGAAAACGGAGGAGGCTTTTTGATGACTTTGTGGACATCAGCATGGCTTGCTCTTTTACCTCACTTTTCCATTTAAAGGAGTTGGGATGGTGGGTTTGTAATAGCTTGGGCATTCCTGTTCTGACACCCTTGGAGTGTTTGCAGTAGCAGGAAGGATGCTGTCCCAGGGGACTCTGTCAGGACTGAAGTGTCCAGGCCTTGGGAATAGTGTGATGACTGTCCCAGTCTCTCTGCAGTCAGAGGTTCCTCCTCCAGCCTTATCTGCAGAGAACCAATAGGTGCTGGGCTGTGCTCTCTTGTCCAGCCTTCAGTGTCTGTTACGGAGGCCTGTGTGCAAGGTGGTTGCAGTTTGCGTTCCAGCACTGTGTTGTTCTGAGTCCTCTGTTACTTCCTTCCACATCCTGTCACCATGGTCCCCTCCTCAGTGCTTGGAAGCACACTGACCATTCTCCAGGGGACTTGCTGACTCTTCTGCAGAGCAGATGGGAACAGTTGGATGGACCTTGTCAATCCCATTGATCTTCTTGCTGATTTCTCCATGTTCCTTCTGCTGACATGTCAGTGTGTGGTATCATGAGCAATTTCAAATGCTCTGGGGAGAATTCAGGGTCAGCTAGTGTTCAGTATCTGCCTGAATGTCAAACATCACCAGGATGCAAATAGCAATTTCCCTGATGAGCATGGCCGGGATCAAGTCCCTGAAATGCTGTGACAGGGTCTCTCTTGCAGCTTTCCTCTGACTCTGTAGTTCTTTCACACAGCATCCTTGTCTGGGCTGCCCCAGATCTCTGCATCATGAAAACACACAAGCCAATGCTGCTTCCGCCTTCCCAAACCTGTGTGCATCAAGTGCTACAGTAGAGCCAGGTAGTGCCTGCTTTTGCTTCTTGTTATGCCCCCTCTCCCTCCCTGGGGGACAGAGGTTGGCACAAATTGCCTCGTGCCTATTCTGGATGCAACACTGGCTTTGAGAAGTGCTGGCCTGTCCTGAGGGAAGGGCTGTACCCATGCCTACAGTAGTCTGGGTGATGGCTCTGGCTCTGTTTCAGCTTGCTGTTGCTGGCACAAACACAGGCTGAGCATACACTGGATGGAGCAGGCCTGAGGAGAAGGACTTGGGGTGTTCAAAGATAAGAAGCTCCCTATGACCCAGCTTCAGTGTGCGCTTGAGCCCAGATCCCCCCATGTGCTGGGCTGCATCCCCAGAACATGAGCAGCAGTCAAGGGAGGGGATTCTGCCCCTCTGCTGTGCTCTAGGGAGATCCCTGCAGTCCTGTGTCCAACTCTGGGGCAACCACACAAGAGGGACATGGAGCTGTTGGAGTGAGCCCAGAGGAGGCTACGAAGATGCTGCGAGGGTTGGAGCAGCTCTGCCTGGAGCCAGGCTGAGAGAGCTGGGCTGGAGCAGCCTGGAGAAGAGAAGGCTCCTTAAGGGGAGACCTGAGAGCAGCTCCAGTGCCTGAAGGGGCTACATGAAAGCTGGAGAGGGGCTTTGGACAGGGGATGTAGGGACAGGACAAGGGGGAATGGCTTTAACCTGACAGAGGGGAGATTGAGGTGTGATCTTAGGATGGAGTTCTTCCCTGTGAGGGTGCTGAAGCCCTGGCACAGGTTGCCCAGAGAAGCTGTGGCTGCCCCATCCCTGGCAGTGTTCAAGGTCAGGTTGGATGGGGCTTGGAGCAACCTGGTCTGGTGGGAGGTGTCCCTGCCCATGGCAGGGGGTTGGAAGTGAATGAGCTTTAAGGTCCCTTCCAGCACAAACCAGTCTGGGATTCCGCAGTCCTTTAACGGGGGTTGCTGGCAACAATGCAGGAGTGAGCCTCCAGAGGTCGGCCTTGGACTGTGGTATCCAGTCCACTGGGGTGGGTGGCTGGGCCTGCGGAGAGCTGCTCCTTGCTGCTCTTCCTCTGGCCTTTGTTGTATGTGACCCGTGTTGCTAGCAGCAACAGCAGCCACAAGAAATGTGTGTGTTCAGACACAAATGTGTGAAGCTTCTGCTCTCTTCAGACTCTGCAAGATTTGAGCTTTGTGTCTGCAAAAAATACTTTCCCAGTTTGTCTTTAGACAGTGGGTTATCCCAATTCAGAGGCTATTAGGCATTTGAAGCATTTTTATTTTCTGTGAAGTCTGTTACCTTTTTTTTCCAGCTTCAGAAATACAGCTTCTTTGGCCTAGGATGGCTAGAGAATATTGGCCAAGTAGAAATGTGGAATGTTTCATTTAGACTTATAAATTTTTCTGCAGTCTTTTCTGTCTCATTTTCCACGAGGTAGGAGGAAGCCCATGAAGACCAGGAGCTCTTGCTGAGTAGCCACTCTAAGCACATTATGACTGTCCCTCACACCCTGTACTGCACAGAGCTGGCAGCTCTGCCTGATGGAGCTGGAGATTGACTTTTGCTGTGAGAGCTCACTGAGAAGAGATGCCAGGGCTGGAGGAGGACGATAAGTGCCCCTCTGGACGATAAGTGCCCCTCTGCAGCAGGCAGGAGGTTAGCTCAGTTAGGTCACAGACCTGGACTCCAGAGCAAGCTGAGGGGCTGAGCTGGGGTGTTTCACAGGATCACAGAATCCCAGGCTGGTTTGGCTTGGAAGGGACCTTAAAGCTCACCCAGTTCCATCGTCTGCCACAGGCAGGACAGCCTGCCACTGGACCAGCTTACTCCATGCCCCATCCAACCTGGCCTTGAACACTGCCAGGGATGGGGCAGCCACGGCTTCTCTGGGCAACCACCTCACCACCATCACAGGAAAGAACTTCTGCCTAAGATCTCATCTCAGTCTCCCCTCTGTCAGGTTAAAGCCATTCTCCCTTGTCCTGTCCCTACAGGCCCTTGTCCAAAGCCCCTCTCCAGGTTTCCTGTAGCCCCTTTAGGCACTGGAGCTGCTCTCAGGTCTCCCCTTAAGGAGCCTTCTCTTCTCCAGGCTGCCCCAGCCCAGCTCTCTCAGCCTGTCTCCAGAGCAGAGCTGCTCCAGCCCTCGCAGCATCGCTGTGGCCTCCTCTGGGCTCACTCCAACAGCTCCACATCCCTCTTGTATGTTCCCCCAGAGCAGGACACAGGACTGCAGGGATCTCCCCAGAGAGGAGCAGAGGGGCAGAATCCCCACCCTTGACTGCTGCTCACACTCAGGATGCAGCCTGGCACAGGGTGGGGGTAGGGAAGTGGACTTCATGTTCTCCCCAACAGACATATAAATCCCTGGGAGTTCCTTTTGTTACAAAGGAGGGATCTGGTTTTCCTGTAAGGATCCTCCTGTGAGCTTAATATTTTCTGGAAGTATCTGTTCTGCTTGAGGCAGTGTTAAGAGCAGCCTGGCATGCTGAGCTGACTCTTGACCTTAGTGGCAGCGTATGTACAGACAGGCTGGGGGGTGGGCTGCTTGCAGGGCTTATCTCTTTCTTCCAGCAGATGCATGCAGTGTCACCCATATACATCCCTCTGAAGAACTGAAATGTGAAGATGAGTTGCTAAACCTTTAAATCATTTTGTAGCTTATCACTCAAGCTATCCCATTTGAGGTTTAATGCATCCTATGGATTAGCAGCGCTGATAGGTACTGCAGAAATTAATTCATGAAGCCAGAAGGAGCATTGCCATTTGCTGATCTAGCACTGGGGAAGAGCAGTGGGCTTAATTAGCAAAAGTGCTTTTAAATGGAGATAAATTTGAGGGGAAGTGATTATTATCATTAAAATAATAAATCCTCAGCGCCTGGGATTCAGCCACATTGCTTGTGGAGGAAAATGAATTTATGTTGGCCCTGGTCTCCCTGAGCCTTGCAGGCAGCTGGCTGCATCCAGGTAGCCAAATGCCTGTGCCCCTCAGCAGGGCAGATGATGCTTCTGTACTTGTGTGTGCTAGAACTGAAAAATTCCAGCCAGGTTTTCATCTGGTCGTGCTCTTCCACAGAGGCAGCCAGCCATGCAGTATGGACCAAGACCCCCTTGGTGACCCATGGCTTCTGGTGGCTCCCTTTGCTTCTGTATTGCTTTTACTTGGTTTTTCCGTTATCCCACTCTAGTTTGATCTTCCTCTGACACTTCAATGCTTGTTTATTTGGGTCGCTAACATGAGGCTGGAGTCAGTGGTGTTCACTGTAGTTTGTCTGGATAGACCAAAGTCTTGCGCTTGGTGTCCATGCAGCAGGCTGGGACCTAAACTCTTGTTTGGAGTCCTGACACTCTGAGGCAGTGAGCAAAGCCTTGGAAACAGTGATGGCCAAAACAATGGGAGCCAAGTGAACGTAGATGGATCCTCCTGGGGTGTTTCCCTCTCTCAGTGGAGCTCTGGGTGCCTCTTGCTTCCCTCTCAAGTAAAGGAAGCCTGTGCTGTCTGCCCTGTTTTCTTCCAGGTGCGCAATGGCCACATCAAGCGAATCACCGACAATGACATTCAGTCCTTGGTGCTGGAGATTGAAGGAACTAATGTCAGGTAGGAGAAGGCATCTTATTCTGCCCTAATGTGCCCTGAGGGCCTGGCCCTGGAGCAGAGTAAAAGATGGTGGTGCACAGCAGACATCTCCTTCAGACTTGACTTCAGTCTCTGTCTCAATAAATTGAAGAGTAATGGTCTGGGGTCAGATGCCTGCTACCCTTCTGTGGCACTGTACCACAGTGCCTTTCCCTGGATGTGGTTGGAGAGCAAACTGTCATCCTCAGTGGGGCTAAGGGAAAAATAATAAAACAAAATCCCATTATTTTTCCATCACTCAGCAGGGGAGGAAAGTGTATTTGAATCCCAGTCCCCTGTCAGTGCTGCCAATTACTGAGAAAGCAGCACTCTGGATGCTGCATCTTTTATTGTCTTGGGCCTGCTCTGCTGCTCTCCCCACGTCACAGCAGGAAGATCAAAGGCAGATGTATGAGGGGAGTTCCTTGTGGTGCTTCACTCCACGTCTCCGTCAGCCAGGGAGAGCGACGCCAGCTCTGCCAGCGAGTTCAGCCTCTCCAGGACTTCTCCAGGGGGCATTGGAACAGGGAGCTCCTTATAAGGGCAGTGGAGGCTCCTCTCCTGCAGCCAGGCTGAGCCTGTGCTTCCCTTCCTCCCGAGATGTGTTGATACGGAATTTGCCAGGCATGACGTGCACAGCTAGGCCTCACCACCTCTGTGTTCCCAGTCTCATAGGGCACACAGGGCCTCTGCTGTGCTCTGGAGGGCTCTACCTGTTCAGTCAAGGGGTGGAGAAGATTGCCTTAAGAAACAGCACTGACATGGCCATGAAACTGGGGACGTGTAGCTGTCCAGAAAGGTGGTTCATGCCCTGGATGACGAAAGTGGGATTTGAAATGCATTCTCTGAGCGTCTTATCTCGCTTTCCATGCAGCTACCTTTGAAGCTCTGCCCTCCATTAAAGGAAGCGCTGGCTCTTGCTGAGATCTTACCTCTTTCCGCTTGCCCTCCAAGATTGTATTAGGTCAAGGGAGTGACTTGGGACTTGGGCAGTGTGCTTTGTGCTGTGTGAGATCCTAAAGTGTTTTTCTGTCCTCTCAGTACGACCTACATCACATGCCCTGCGGACCCAAAGAAGACCCTAGGCATCAAACTACCTTTCCTAGTGATGATCATCAAGAACCTGAAAAAATACTTCACATTTGAAGTGCAGGTGAGGAACATGCAGTGGGGAGGCCCCTCCACGGATAGATGAGGAAGGTACCAGAAGGCTCTAGTCTTACTCTGGAGCTCAGTCGAGGCAGCAGGTGGTCTCCAAATCAGCTTTGTTTCCTTGCCATGTGATCGTAGTATCATGAAATAATTTGGGTTAAAGCTCATCCGGTTCCTACCCCCTGCCACGGGCAGGGACACCTTCCACTAGAGCAGGTTGTGCCAAGCCCTGTCCAACCTGGCCTTGAACACTGCCAGGGATGGGGCAGCCACAGCTTCTCTGGGCAGTCTGTGCCAAGGCCTCAGCACGCTCACAGGGAAGAATTTCTGCCGAAGATCTCATCTCAGCCTCCCCTCTGTCAGGTTAAAGCCTTTCCCCCTTCTCCTGTCCCTACAGGCCCTTGTCCAAAGCCCCTCTCCAGGTTTCTTGTAGCAGCTTTAGGCACTGGAAGCGGCTCTAAGGTCTTCCGATGCCTTCTCTTCTCCAGGCTGAACCAGCTTGGCTCTCTCAGCCTGTCTCCAGAGCAGAGCTGCTCCAGCCCTTGCAGCATCTTTGTAGCCATCTCTGGGTTCACCTGAGCAGTTCCATGTTCTTCTGATGTGTCAGATCTTCTGCCATGGGGACCTCAGTCAGCTCTCAAGCACATTGTTGCTGTTACTGAAAAAGGATCTGTTATGAGTTGAAAGTCCTTCTGCTGTGACATGAAGGCGGGGGAGAGCCCACTCTGAGATGGGCAGAGCCTGAGTCTGGAAGAGGTGTTGTCCTGGGGAGCTGGGGGCCCAGCTGCCAGGTTCAGCAGCCTCACTTCCTCACCCCAGGTGCTGGATGATAAGAACGTTCGCCGGCGTTTCCGAGCAAGTAACTACCAGAGCACGACCCGGGTGAAGCCTTTCATCTGCACCATGCCCATGCGGCTGGATGATGGCTGGAACCAAATACAGTTCAACCTGTCAGACTTCACACGCCGCGCCTATGGGACAAACTACATTGAGACCCTGAGAGTTCAGGTGAGCAGAGGGACGTCCTGCCCACACACACCCATGGGTGGTAGTCTCCTGCCTTGATATAGGTTGGGAATCTGGGCTTAGCCCTGACCTGATCCTTTGCCAGTCATACTGTTTGCTAGAAAGCAGTGTGGGAAGGAAGCAAAGACCTAACTGGGGCAGCAGAGGTCTTGGTGCTGCATCACTTCACTGGACTAGATTGGGATGAAGAAGCCCATTTCCATCTTGTTTCTCTTGCTGGCTGTTGGTTAGGGTAGGAGTGGCAGTCCACCTAAAGCTCCCAGCAGTGTGCAACGCATCCTGCTGGGGGAGGGTCTGCAGGGAATTAGCTGTGTGCTGCCTTACTATCCAGGCAGCCACTGGACGAGTGGGAACCTGGCTGGTACAGAGCCAGGGTGTCACAGGCTGTAGATATCCCTGGTCAGGTTTGTTTCCTAGTATGCAGGGAGCCTTCACTGAGCCCCTTGGACCGGAGCTGACACAATGTTTGTTCCTGCTGAGGACATAAAGTTCCATATGCTAGGGATCCATGTTCTCTGTGACCAGTGGTATGCATTACTTTGAGGAATGCCCATGTGCAGAGTGTGTCTGTTGTCAGCGTGATGGGACTCCTGCAGTTCTGAGATGGACAGGCAGTCTGGAAAATGTCTGTCCTCTCACATAGCCGTGGGGGGGACTGGAGTGACTCCTTTGCTGCCAGCTGATCATGGAGGCAGTATAGACTGGACAATCTCATTCCTGTCCTTAGGGAGGCCCTGAAGAGGGAGTGTTAAAAATGCAGCAAGCTGAGGCTGAGAGTGTTCTGGCAAATCCTGATATCAGGGGAGGAGCAGAGGTGGGTTCACAGCAAAGGACACTCTAAGCAACTAAGGCATATTTCAGCTTGCAGAGATGCCAGAGCTTGGCCAAGTCTTTTGAGCCAGTTTCCATCACTGGAGAGAGCATCTAGTGCAAAGTAGGGGCATGGGCCACTGTTTCTTCTCTGATGCCCTATCAGATTCAGAGAGGCAGTAAGGTCTCTTCATCTGCTGAACCAAGGAACCCAGGCTGCTGCATGACAACACAGCTGGATGTGGAAATATCACATGGAAAATGGACTGACTCTGTTTTGACTCTCAGATCCATGCCAACTGTCGCATCCGACGGGTGTACTTCTCTGACCGGCTCTACTCGGAGGATGAGCTCCCAGCTGAATTCAAGCTGTATCTGCCAGTCCAGAACAAGGCCAAGGTGAGCTAGCCATGTGTAGGGAGGGTGGGAGCAGTAGCTGGGCCAGGCTAGCATTACTCTTCCTCCTCCCACTGCCTCCACAATCCAGAGTTCCTTCTAGCAGCAGAACCCTTACAGCTTGGGCCATCAGCCCAGGAGCACCCTCATTGCTGGCAGGGTGAGCAGTGTGTCAGGGTGCCTCACTGAGTGCCAAAGCACATAGACGTGATTCTCATCTAGGAGCAGGGTGAGCTGTGCACCTGCTCCCCGTGTCCTTCATGCTGAAGGGCTCTGGGCAGGGTGGCAGCCTCCCAGCATCTCTCCAAAGCTTTCACCTGTGACTCAGCACAGCAGCTTTGATGTTCAGAGCTAGCTGCAGCTCCACACTTGTATTCCAAGAGTGGTGCTGTTTGTGTCTCACATTTAGTCCCCTCTCATCTTTTTCCTGCCTAGTGCAGATGGTGGTGCCAAGAGGGAAGGGAATAGGCAAGGTTGTGGCTGCCCACCAGGAGGAGAGGCCAAGCTGTGCTCCACTGGTGATGGGAGAGGAGTCGCTGGCATATTGGCAGCGGTCTCGAGGATTGTGAGGAAGCACCCTCTTTGCCAGGACCAGTTTGTCCCAGTGCAGATGCTGATTTTAGCAGGGAAGTCTGGACAGAATTTCAAGGAGTGAAGGAGGATGTTGGGTGCTGGTCTCAGTGAGAGCTAGAAGGGAGTGTTAATGGTAGGTTATCCCTTTGGGGAGCATGTCACTGCCCTCTTGGCTGTGGCAGCCTCCAGGAGTGTTTGTGGAGTGCTTGGGGCCCTCCCAGTAGCATTGTCTTGGTGTTGCCAAGCCTGCTAAGTGTCTCCTTTCTTCTCTCTGCTCTGTCCAGCAATAACACCACGTTGGGAAGTGATGTGAGAAATGTTTGGGGTCAGTCCCAGAACAAAAGCAGGTGGAAGAGAAGGCCCTTCTGAGACCAAGTTTTAGATCAGCTCACCTTCCCTACGGTAACTTTGAGTCAGCTGGTATCCCTCTTCTGGACAGGACACAGTTAACCATGTAACAGCTCTGGGACTACTTTTTGGGGCGTGGATTGTACAGAATGAGAGTTTTCTTAGCTGTTCCCAAAGTGCTGAGCCCCAGCACTGCAAGTGGCCTGTTACCGATCTTGTGGCGCACAGAGGGGTTGCTCCAAGTGGCCACTGTGCCTCCAAGGAGGAGATTCAGCAGGAATTGTGGGGTTAAGTATGCCCTCTTGAAGATACCAATGTTTTTGTTTTTTTTAAATTTACTTGTTTTCCATCTCTTGTTTTATATGTGCTCTCAATATAGTTGTAATACTCACTCTTGGAAAGTTATTAAACATTTGACTCTAAGTCTGCTTCTGGCTTTTTTCTCTTTTGATGGATTCTTTAAGTTGTACATATTAGTGCTTCAGAAAGCGCTGAAGAATTTCTTTAGGAACCCAGATGTGGTGACTGAACCCAGCCTCTGAACGTGACTTTGATTGGCACCCTCACTGTTCAAGGGACGGCACAGACATGAACAGCCGCAGCCTAGAGAGAGGAAAAAGAATAAGGTTTGCACAGAGGAGACAGAATCTGTCTTGAAAACTGTGGGACTCTACCTATGACAAAAACTCATGCTGTTCACTTCTAATCCATAGAAACGTGTTTTTCACTCCCTCCTTGAAGCTGTTTTTGCAGCAGTGACAAATTGGTCTTAATCTGCCTATTAGGACACAGCTCTCCTGGCTGTGTAGTTAACCATCTCAGCCAAGGCTTTTGCAGCTACTTATAGCAAGAGGCACACAATAGTCTTCTAGCTGCCAAATTGTCCCTTTCCCCAGGGATCAAAGGGGAGATTTAGCAAAGCAGTGTAACAGGAGCGGAAGTCTTTTCCTGTGCTGAAACTGCCCTTCCCTGCCTCAAACCAATCTGCCTTTGTTGCAGAAAGGCTTTCAGAGGGGAAGCTGCAGGCCTCTGCCAGTAACAGAGAGTCTGGGAGCAGCTGATGCCTTTCCTCCCTGGACCAGGCTCCCAGAGCTACTCTGAGGGCTAGGTACGTCAGGCAGGTCCTGATCCTTCCCTGGTGCTGGGCTGTGCAGTGATTTGGGAAGACTTCACTGTTACTATTGTCCATGAGCCAAAGCTGGCATCTCCCAGGAGGAAGAGAGCCTGTTGTGGGATATCTGGGCTTAATCCTGACCACTGACTCTCCACCTGGTTTAAAGGTTTGGTATGTCTGTACCCTCACAATTAGCAGCTCCTCTGTACGCACCCTGCATTATCTCAGTGGCACCTTTAAAGCCACAGGCTGCCATGTGGTGCTGGATTGCACTTGCAGAGCGCTTTCTGGAGGAGACCCTTCCAATTTTTATAGCAGCTGAGTAGCATGGTAGTTTTGAGGAGCCACACCAGGGAAGCCCATGTGGGAAGGCACCATCCATCGTGCTTTGACATCTGTCAAGGCTTGGCTGGATTTGAGATTAAGTGGAATCTCATGGTGCTGTGTGCCAAGGATTGGCCTTAATGAAGCCCATGGAGAGGTTTTCCTGCCACATTTGCAAAGCTTGCTGGGGCTGGGGGAGCTGCTGAGGGAATCCATTAGATCCCAGCAGCCTTTCCCACAAGCCTTCCCTCAGGAGAGGGTGTTTCTGGCAGTCAGTGGTGGCCAAACACTCCCCAGGAGCTCCTACAGCTTTTCCCTGCCCTGCTGGAGTCTGCTGGAGTCACTCCTTGTCCCCGAGGAGCTGGCCTTGCTCTGAGCAAGTGACCTTAATGCAATAAGAGGGGCTGTGCTCTCTGGGGCCTGAGCTGGTTGCCTCCTCAGAGAGATTAGATGAGCCCCACTGCCAATTCCTGCCCAGCATCTAGGAGCTGTGCCAGCGGATTTGCTGGAGTAAACTCCCAGCCACAAACCCTTGCATCCATGGGGACCCTCTGTCTATTTTTTAATGGGAAACAAAATACTGAACCTTCCTGTTTACTTGCAGCACAAAGTGGACCATCATCACATACTGGCTCTTTCATTCAGGGCCAGATGGTGGTGGATTTATGTGGTGGCTCATGAAGAAATCTTCCTCTCCTATTTGCCATCTCCCATCAAAACTTTCAACTATCTTGCTGAAGGCTAGTGAAGTTTGGATGCTCTTCCTGCACGAGAAAAGGATGCTGCTTGGTGGAGAGGCCAGAAAGTCACAGGCATCCTGTCCACAGCCATTTCCCAAAGTAAAAGAGCACGAGCAGAACTCCTGCTGTGAAGCACCCAGCTTCTTGCTTGCTTTGGTCATGGCTCTTGCCCTGACTGTCACACAACATCCTCCTCTGTGGGAAGAGTGGGGGAAGCAGGAAAGACATGGGTGAGGAGATGGGAGGCTGCCCCGCAGCGGCTACTGCCTGTGTGCTTTGGAGCTGCCCAAGCATGGTGTGGGGTGAGCTGAGGGGCAGTCCTGGTTGGGTGCAGGCAGCCTATGAGGAACAAGTCTTGAATATCAACTTGTTCACCTTTCTGTGGGTGGCTGCTCTTTCCTTCCTGCCTATGACCTTACTGCAGCTTCTGTCTAGTGTGAGAGAAAGGAATCTTTCTTTGTGGGGAGCACTGGATTCAACCTGGGGCCCTCCCAAAGATGAGTTTTCATTGCGTTTTCTGGCTCTTCAGCTTCCTCTTCCATTGGCTGGGGCAAGGTCCTTCACTTAGGCACTTTGATCAGGACCTAAGTGCTGGGAGCCTGCTTTCTACATCAAAGGCAAAGCTTTCCTTTGAAATCTGGGCTGCTGCAGGACCTTGGAGCAAGGCAAGGGCTTGGACCAAGCTGGGGTAGCTGATGAGCGCTATGCAGGGTGAGCCAAGGCTGGGGCATGCTTCAGCACTGGTGGCTCTGCTGTGCAGGTGGCAGGGAGCACACACAGGGTTTTCCTGGAGAGCTTCCCATCTGTCACCAGCAGCCTGGGTGAGAGTCAGACCTTGACACAGGCTCCTGTCCTTGCCTGTGGCTGTTCTCTCACTCTTTGTCTCCTTCCTACTAAGTGGATCCTGACACAAAGCACAGAACTGTGATCACAGGGGTAATAGGCAGGGGTCAAAAAAATCTGAACCCAACTGCTCCCAGTCCTCTCTGCCTCCCATCCTGCATCTCTGTGGATGGCTTTGCCCAGATGTGGTCATTTGCTTCAAGGGGTTGCTCCTCCAGGTTGATAGTAATCCTCTGCATGGTGCAAGCACTGCTGGAGGCAAGGGAAAATACTGAGTCTGAGTTTTGCCATTGGCCACTGCCCAGGGAAAGAGTGACCATAGTGGGGACTTTGGCTGCTTCTGCATGCAAGGAGAGACAATCAGATGCCTGCAGGAGAGGGGTGAAGCTTCCCCTGACAACCTGCAAAACAGGATCACTCAAACCAGGTTTTATGTGGTTGAGGGAGCGGCTGTGTGCTGAGAGGTGCCCTGGCATGGGATGCGGAAAGACTCAGAGCCACTAGAGGTTAGGAAGATGATGGATGCTGTGTTTTACTGAAGCAGACCTGCAGAGCATCTGCTCCACTGTCACATCCTGTGCTGGCCCTGAGGCCCCAGAAATTACTTTCCTCCCTGTGGGACAAGAGAAGGAGGCTGGTGGCTGCCCCGGGGTGCACAGGGAGGTGACTGGCACGAGCAGAGCACTCATGCGCCAGGCTCGGTGTGCCAGGCTTGGTGGCAGGCACATTCTCCTGCAGCAGGGCTGTGCTGACACTGGCTCCTGCCCGGCAGCACCAGCACCTTGGTCGTGCTGCAGTGGGCACAGGCAGCAGGTCTGAGCCCTGCCGGGGCCCCACTGCTCTTCACTTCATCCCCAGTGGCGTTTCCTCTGGCCTTGAGGCTGCCGGTCTCTGCTTGGCGTAGCCCAGCCCCAATTCTTCCTCTGCACAGAGCCCAGCTTCCTCCCTGTTTTCCGGGTCCTCTCCTCAGACGCGCACAGGGATTGTGCCCTGGCTCGCAGGGGAAGAGGAGGAGGAGGTAGGAGGAAGCTCATTTTCTCCTATGATGGGACCAAGCAGGCAGAGAGAGCCCCTGCCAGCCTTGGTCGCCCCCATCACTCACGCTCCAGTGATGTGTGCAGCCCCATTCTGCCTGGAAGTCACTGGCTCTTTTCGAGGGGTCTTTTCCAGGTTGGGCTTCTGCAGCCTATTTTTGGGAAGCTGGGAGCTGGGGGTGGATCTGATAGGGCTGCCAGGGCCAGGCTGAGTGGGACTCACATGCCCCTGAGCCACCATGAGTGCTGAGCCCTGCTGCAGGTGCATCCCTGCCCTCTGGGATGCTGCACCCGTGGGTGTCAGAGGTGACACTGCTGTGAGCAGAGCGGGAGCCTCCAGTGCTGTTGCAGCGCTGGGCTGTCTCCTGCAGGGTCCCTTGCTGCTATCCATGAATGATTCCAGATAGCCCCGAAGCTCCTGGCACCACTGCAGCATTGGGGCAAAAGCAGGAGGGGGGTGGGAAGTGATGTTCCCAGCCACACAACCACAGCAGCCTAGGCCTCTGCTCCCAGCACTGCTGATTCCCCCCTGGAGAATTGCTCCCAACGGCTGCCCGGGGAAGGGAATGCCACACGTGTCCTGGAGCACCCAAGGCCAGCTTTCCCTGTGAGCCCTGCACCCTGCTGAGCCCCGGCACCCCCAGGAGGCAGGGAAAACACAGCTGCCGTGGGAAATAGAGCTGTTGCCGGAAATGCATCTGCCTTGGGAAGTGCATCTAGTGTGGGAAATGCATGTGCCGTGGGAAATGCACTCAAGCTCCAATGAGGGGGTTGGGAGCATCAAATCCAGACCATACTTTCCTCAGGCTTTACCTTGTGAGCAGGTCCATGCCGTCTGGTTGCTTCTAGTGCTGGCTTGTTCCAGGTTTGGGGCAGGCTGGGTGTGGGGCTGCCCCATGGCAGGGCTCTTGGGGGGTAACCCAGATGGCACGAATCACGGCAGAATGGTCAAAACAGGAGTCCATTAAAAGCCAAGGAATGTGAACCCGCACAGCCAGGCTGACGGAACACAATCCAGGTGGAAACCTGGAGACCTCCTCCACAATTCTTCAGGGTTTCTCTGTCCCTGATTTTGCCTCTCGCTTAGCTGCAGGGATGTGCCATGTCAGAGCCAAGCGTGTTTCACAGGGAGTCCGCTAGTGGCTGGAGTTGCTGCCCAAGGTGGGAAGGGATGGTGGCCAGGGCAGCGGATGCATGGCCTGGGCCATGGGGTGCCACCAGCGCCAGCAGCTCCGGGAAAGGCAGGCAGGAGGCGGGATTGATCCTTTCCTTTTAAAGTAATTAGCGGTTGATGAGTGGCTCAGGGTAATTTAGTGCTGGGAAGTGTCTGCAGCTCAGTCGGGCACTGAGCCAGCAGCTCTGCATCATGGAGGGGGAAGGACGGAGAGGGGCACAAAGGATTCATCTCATCCTAGAAAAGGGAGATCCTCTTGCATGAGGGCTGGCAGTGTGGGGATGGCAGAGGAGCAGCCGGAGCCCGAGGGGTGGGGGCAGCAGGTCACAGAAGCCTGGTTTGGATTGGAAGGGACCTTAAAGCCCATCCAGTTCCAACCCCTGTCACAGGCAGGAACACCTTCCACTGGAGCAGGTTGGTGCAAGCCCCTGTGTCCAACCTGGCCTTGAACACTGCTGGGGATGGGGCAGCCACAGCTTCTCTGGGCAAAGCCATGTCAGATTCTTGCACCAAGCCGCATGGGGAGGTGAGGCCAGGTCTGGGTGCTGGCCCCATCCTGCTGAGGGTAAACCTGGAGAAGCTTGGGGAAGAGGACAGTGGCTGGAATCCAGTCCCATCAGGACACACACCCCCTCCATAGGGTCAGCCACCACAGGACGGTCAGACCCACACCACCCATGTACCAACTGCCCGCCCCACAGCTGCCCCATGGCTCCAGAGCCCCAGCCCTGGCTCACCACCCTGCTGAGCACCAGCAGAGCCAGGGAAGCAGATCTCCATCACCACCACAGGCCTCTGCAGTTTGGTTTTCCATCCTACTAAAGCTGAGCAACATTTTTCCCTGGCTAAAGCCAACTCCCTATCCCCACCTCCCACTTGGTCTGATCTTTCCCACTCCACTGCTCATTCCCAGCCTCTGCAGCTGCAGGGCCCAGGAGCAGAAGCACCCAGTGAAAGCGCTTGAGGAGGGACCACGCACTGCACGCTGCTCAGGGAACAGCTATGGCCACCCCGGGGCTGGGGCACCCGGCGGGGGGAGAACAAGGCACGCTGTGTTTCAGCGACATTCCCGCTGCTGTGGGAGCTGCTGAAAGGCGGCTCTGTTCCCTGCTTCCACCGACTGCCCCAGGAGTGGTATCCCCAGAGTGGGTGCTGCTGCAAGGGCACCACTGGCCTCTATCCCACATCTCCCGATGGCACCCAGGCTCCAGGCAAGCCCCCCATTGCCCCCACATCTGTCTGTCTCCCAGAAAGGACGCACCACGGCTCTCCACACACCCAACCCATTTAATACACGTACAAGGCGGCCATGCCCACAGGACCCTGTGTCCTGGCAGGGCCCAGGATGAGCTGAGCCCAAAGAGGAGCTGCAAAGGTGGCGTCTTGCCCCCGTCACGACATCTTTAGGCACATTCCTGTATCCCCATGTGTTCAAGAAAAAACACGTCCGCGAGCTCGGCATCCCCCCTCCCCTCGCACTTCCCAGCCAGCGCAGTGCTGGCAGCTGAGACCTGCCAGCTCGCAGCATGTGTGAGCAGCCCCAGCCTGCTCCCCCCATGCGGCACAGCCACAGCATGGTGGGGGCAACCTGAGGGGAGTAGCCTGGGCCAGGGGCACAGGCAGGTGGATGGTCTCCAGCCCCACCATGACCATCCCCTGTTCCCAACCCGGAGGGGGACATGACACATCCCCTTTTGTGAGGCTGGAGGAGCATCAAGCAACAAGGGGGCAGCGGGACCGAGGCTGCGGGGCAGGACAAGGGGAGGGGAGGTCAGGTTTGTTGTTAGCACCATGGTGGTGGGGAGGTCTGGGGAGGAATAGGGTCAGACCCACTCCTGCAGGGAGCGCTTGCAGTACAAGAGCATCCGTGGGGTGCCCTTCCTCTGCATCTGGACAATGACGTAGATGAGGC
The DNA here is from genome assembly GCA_025447955.1 of Psilopsiagon aurifrons. Classification (NCBI taxonomy): domain Eukaryota; kingdom Metazoa; phylum Chordata; class Aves; order Psittaciformes; family Psittacidae; genus Psilopsiagon; species Psilopsiagon aurifrons. The sequence continues at coordinate 22,954 of JAOEHY010022457.1, forward strand.
CGAGGATGCAGAGCAGCAGCACCAGCAGCACCAGCACCATGACCACGCTCATGGTGCGCGTGTACTCGTCAATCTGCACCACCACATCCACGTCCCTACCCGGCTGGTGGCCACCCTCACCATAATCCTCTTCCTCCTCCTCCTCCTCTTCCTCCTCATTGCCTTCGGCCCGCCCGTCCCCATCAGGGTTGAAGGGGGGCTGGTCCCCATCGGGCCAGTGGGGATGGGGGTCTGGAACCAGCTCTGTGTGACAGCCCATGAAGTCCCGCAGGATGGATTTGGGATAACCCGGTTCCGTCTTGAGCCGCTCGTTATCAAATTTCCAGTACTTTGTGCCTCTGTAGAAGTAGGTGGAGGCTGGGAGGGGGAAGAAGATGAAGATGAGGGGTAAATGGGGAGGTTCAGGGCAGGTTCACCCACAGAGATTCCCAGGACAGCAGGTTTTGCTCTGGGACCAGTGAAACCCTTCTGCAAGGCACTGCAGATTCCCAGGCACCCTCCCAAGACTCCAACTCTTGAGGTCAGGCCACCAGAAAGTCCCCTCTGGTACCATTCCACCCGTCTTCTCCTCTACTCACAGGCATCCGAGCTGAGGAAGGCACCCTTGGGTGAGGGAGGTATGCCCACCCAGACAGAGATGGGCTTTGGGTATCCGGGATCCACAGCGCGGGTGTCCTCGTTAAAGCGCCAGTATCTGGGGAGGTTGGTGGTGAGCAGGGGAGAGGCACAGGGCTCTGCGACACCCGCCATGAGCACCCCTGCCAGCGCCTGGACCCAGCAGAGCAGCAAAGACCCCACAGACACTGACCTGTCCCCACGGAAGAAGAAGGTGTGGCCTGTGGGTTCCCACCACACGGCTGTGTCAATGCTGTCGTAGGGGATGCCCTGCCCATAGGTGACCAGGGGCTGTGGGTACCCGGGTTCCAGGTTGGCTTCTCGGAAGAGCCAGTACCGATCACCTGTATGGGGAAGAGACGGAGGGGGGAAGAGTGAGACAGCAATACCCTGTAGGTACACACGGAGATATGGACAGGAGCACAATGCCTGTGACCACCCTTTGGCACCAGGCAGCAGCTCTGGCTGGGAATGTGGATCAGGATGGGGTGAAGAGAACTAGCTCAAAGCAGCTGGGGGATGGGGAGCACTACAGTACCCCCCTCTCCACCTCGGCCTTCCCACCCCGCTCCCCTGCTCACCTTTAAAGAAGACAAACCTCCCATCATGCCTCTCGTAGGCAGCATCAATGTCCCCAGGGAGGCCCCGCCAGAAGTGCCCAATGGGCATGGGGTAGTTGTCCAGCACCCGGTTGTGCCGGACTCTCCAGAACCACCGGCCCTGGTAGCAAACAGGGTGTTGGCAGAGAATGGGGAAGACACAGGGCCCGGCCCCAGTGCCAGGCACCTTGCCAGGGGCTCTGTCCCACCGAGGGATCCCCAACACCCCAGGGGAGGGGCAGTAGGGGGTGCTGGCAGGTACCTTGAACACAAACATCTCCCCACGCAGCACTGCCACCGTGTCGAAGTTCCCATCGCAGATGTCAGGGCCGTACTGGTCAGGCCGGTCTGGACTGCCAGGCTTGGGGGGTCGGTCTGGCTTCCCTGGGGGGGGCGGCCTGGGGGGTCTCTGGTCTGGCCTGCCAGGTCTCCGGGGTGTCACGGTGGGCAAAGGTTTGGTGGGCTGAGGATGCCCGTCCGTGGTACCTGGATGGGGTGGGTGAAAAAAAGGTTGGGGTGATGCAGACCAGCAGCATCCTGCCTCATTTTTTTCACACACAAGCCCAGCATCCCACCCCTGAGCCGACCCCCATTCAGCTTCTCACCGTAGAGCTGCTGGATGCCCCTGAGGTCATCCTCAGGCAGCTGGAAGTTCTCTGTGTCCATCCACTGGTAGAAGGGGGCCATGATTGCACTGGGATTGCTGGAGTGCTCCAGGCCCAGCGAGTGACCCAGCTCGTGCACGGCCACCAAGAAAAGGTTGTTCCCTGAAGAGAAAGGCAACATCAGCAACATGAGGGGAAGGACACAAAGTGTGGGGTGGGTCCTTGGCCCCAACACCCTGTGATGAGGGTGCTCTGGTGGGAGCTGATCTCCTGCCAATCCTGCCCATGCCAGGGCACCCATCCCCCTGCCCTCAAACAGGCTTCTCCGGTTGCCTTCACCACCTCCTTGGCCCTCAGCTCACCAGATACATCTGTATTCTCCAGCGTCCAGGGCTCATCCAAATCAAAATGTGTGTCCCCCCCCATGCCAGGGCCGGGAAAGTAGGCGTGAGCCAAAAACCCCCCGACGCCATCAAAGGGGGAGCTGTCTCCGTGGAAGCCAGAGGCAAAGAGCACCATGATGTCAGCCTCCTTCTTCCGCTTCTGCCGGATGTCCTCGTAGGGCACCTCCCGGAAAGCCAGCGGTGTGGCTTGCTCCCACACCTGGAATGCTCGGCGGACGGCCTCGTATGAGTGGTACCGACCCAGCTTCTCCGTGTAGTTCTGGATGCTGGGGGTACAGAGCTCACTGTGGGGTGGCGCAGGACAGTGCTCACTCCCAGAGGGGGTCCACGGCATTCCATGGGCTGGGGGAGCGGGAAGCCGTGCCTGGAGACATTCAGTACCTGAAGGTGAGATGACTCTGGCTCCAGCGCCGCCCTGTCAGCGCGTACCGCTTCCGCCGCATGTTGGACTTCATCCGCGCTCCAAACTGGTCTGGGACCCCACAGCGGGGACGTTTCATCCACCTGCCAGGAGGACATGGAGCCAGGGTGAGCCCACCACGGCCATGGACAGGGAGGGGGGGTCCTGGCTGCAGGGGAGCAGCCCCCAAAGCTGTCCCAGTTCCCACAGGAGATGGCACCCGCATTTCCAGAGGCAGGCAATGCTCTGGGAAAGAGCCAAGGGGCCCGGAGCAGAGCTGCCTGCTGACAGAGCAGGAGGACATGGAGAAACTCACGCCTTGGTCTCCTCGTCCAGGACGCCGGTGACAGTGATGCCGTAGAACTTCTGCATTTCCGTGAGGGCCGCAGAGAAGGTCTGAGCCGAGCGCATGGTGGACATGTGCCGGCTGGGCTGTGGCAGGTACCCATAGAGCCGTAGCCATGCCTGTGCCGGGGAGTGAGCATGAGAGCGACAGGGGGGACATGCAGCTCCTTCTAGATCCCGGTGAGGCAGCACCTGACTCATTCCCCCTCAGCACTATCCCCCTGCCATAGGACATTTGTGTCCGTACCCAGGCAGGCAGCATAGGCAAGCCATAGAATGCAGACAGCAGTTGGGACACAGTGAAGAGCCCCAACCCTACTCCATATCATAGTGGGGTGGGGGAGATCCTTCATCCTGGAGATCCTGAAGTCTCGGGAGGGGTGTAGAAGGCAGCTGGCACTGGCCAGAACCCTCAAGTCAATCCAGAAGCCCTCTCTGTTATGTGACAGCCCTCTCTATTATGTAGGACAGACTGGCCTGGGCTCTTCCTTCCTGCACAACCCCTGCCTCCTCCTGCCTGTCTCTTTTAAAAACATCGCTTTTAATTCTTGTATTCTATTTTTTCCATGATTCTTTTCAAATTTTCCCTTTTTCCCCCTTTTAATTATTTTAAAATATATTTTTTCCTAAATGTTGCTTTATTTTTCATTTTCAAATTTATTCTTCTT
>JAOEHY010022458.1:0-13297 GCA_025447955.1 Psilopsiagon aurifrons
GGGGTTGGTGTACGGGGGGGGGGGGGGGGGGGGGGGCACCGCCATTGAGCCACCGCCTCTCGCCCAGGGGGTGCGTCTGCATCATCACCAACGTAGCTTCGAAATGAGGAAAGACCCCGGTAAACTACACTCAGCTTGTTGACCTGCACGCCCGATACGCTGAGAGGGGTTTACGCATCCTCGGCTTTCCCTGCAACCAGTTTGGGAAGCAGGTAGGTACGGGAGCGGGCTCCGGAGCGGGGGTAAGGGCGGCCGGGGATGGGCTCACACTGAGCCCTTGTGCTGCCCCTCGCAGGAGCCCGGGGACAACGCTCAGATCAAGGCATTTGCTGCGAACTACGGGGTGAAGTTTGATATGTTCAGCAAGATCGATGTGAATGGGGACGATGCTCACCCGCTCTGGAAGTGGATGAAGGACCAGCCCAAAGGACGAGGCACCCTGGGCAAGTGCGTGAGGGGAACGGGGGACCCGGCTGCAGCAGGAGGAAGGGGTTTTCTCTGCCCATTCTCACTCTTTGTTTGTTCTCTCCTAGTGCAATAAAGTGGAACTTCACTAAGGTAGGACACAGCCACCGTCCACCCCTGTCTGGGGGGGGGCCCGAGGCTCTGCTCTGTGTATTGGGGTAGCAGTTATTGCTCTCTGCCCTGGATATTGGGGTAGCAGCAGCCCAAGGGGTTCCTGGTGGGGGGGAGCAGGTTTGCTGGGGGGCTATGGCTCCGAGGGCGGGATCAGCCACAGCCAGACCTCAGGTTCAGCAGCTCCACGGGTGCTGCTTCACTCCACAGTTCCTCATTAACCGGGAGGGCCAAGTGGTGAAGAGGTACAGCCCCATGGAGGATCCCTACGTAAGTACTGCCAGACCCATGGAAGGAGGGGAAGAAGCTGGGGCTGAGCCCTGCTCCGCTGGGGGAAAAGAAGCCCCCAGTGCTCTCGGGAAGCACCAGGGAACACGGGTGCCCACACAGGGTGGGTGCAGACTCCGAAGAGTCCCCTGGGCTGAGGCGGGGGGGGGCTTTATGCATGGTGTGGGGGCAGTGATGTTCTCAGCACAGTGCTCCCATTCTGGCTTGCAGGTGATCGAGAAGGACCTCCCTGCCTACCTCTAGGTCTGCTCCTCTCCCTGCTGTCGCCCTGCCCAGCACCAGCCTCCTGCTGCCCATGGACTCTTCTCCTCCAGCCCCGATGATGATCTGTCTTCAAGCCAGCTCGCTGGTGAGGCAGACCTGAACCCAGGCGTGCAGCTGCTGGACGGAGGCTTCACGGGGCCGGCGGCCGATGCTGGGCCTAGAGCAGCCCCCCGAGTCCCCTTGCAATAATAAATAGAGGTGTTAGAACTGACCCCTGTGTCTGGGTGTGAGTGGTGGACGGAGCCGAGCTGGGAGAACCTGGAGCTTTGCAGGGGAGCTGAGACCTTGCGCAAGGCCGGAGCTCAGCCAGGATAATCCTTGGTGCTGAGCAGGGAATTGCGCACGAATCCTGGCTCAGCCGCTGCTCCCGAGGGGCTCTGCGGGGTCAAGCAGAGCAGGGGAAGGCGTGTGTCCTGCTGGACTCCCCCCAACCCCAGGACACCAGTGGGATGCTGCTCCAGGTCCTGCCTGACCACTCAGCCCCCATGGTTGGGGCTGGGTTTGGGAGCGGCCATGGTGCTGTTGCATGAATCCCTGCTCTGTTCCCATTGTCTGCAGCTCGTCCCCATCCCACAGGGCCAGAGCAGGGCTGGACAACAACTGCTGCTGCTGCCAAACGCCTCAACAGTGGCTCCTTTATGGGTGTTTTCCCAAGGGAAGGCGGGTGGGAGCAGCCTCAAGGACAAGGCAGTGCCAGGGAGGATCCTCCTCCGCCCCTGGGGCCAACTCCCCAACCGCCACCATGTGTGACAAGGGAGATAAGCAGACCCTGGGCCTCGGATTCCTCATCCTTATCGGAGCCCAGGATGGGATCCTGCAGCCGAGGCCAGGCGGATGGACAGACAGAGAGCTGGGACTTACAGACATCACGTCTGTGGCTTCCTTTCCATTTTTACTGAGCAGAATGAAAAACTTCGGAGGCAAGTAGAAAATCCAGGAATTATTAGTCCAAGGCACGTCTTCTAAAAAAAAATCTCTTTACATATATACATCTCCATTATAAATACACATAGAAAACCAAAGGCAAACGACAAGCGGGTTAAAAAGTGCCAACCAAAAGGTGGAGAGGGCAGAAGAAAAGGGCCTCATTTCAAACCAGAGCCCATCAGTAGGACGACTGCATAATAATTTAGTTAAAAGCTATTGGTACGTCTTCTTAACCCTGACAAAAACACAGGATCGGGGCAGGGAAGGGCTTTCTCCAAAGGTGCTCTCCGGCTTCCCAGCGAAGAGGGGAGAGGGAATTGCATATATTGGAAATCAACGTCAGAGCCTCCGGGTGGCGGAGGGGCCCGGGGGGAGGATTCCTCCTCGTTATTCCTGAGTTTCAGCCTCTTTGAAATGGGTTTTCCCGGAGCCCTTTCGTCTCCTTGCTGAGAGTTCAGCAAGCGCCGAGTGGATGAGCCGGGGCCGTGCGGGACACTGCTTGAACAGAGGTGGGAATGGGGAGGGACCAGGGAAAGCTGTGGGAAGAGCCGGAGCTCCGGGGCAGCAGCCAGGGCTCTTTGGTGTCACTGTGAGGTAAAGGAGGTCCCATGAAGGGACGCACGGCCCGGCTGCTGCAGGGAGGCAGATACAGGCTGGGGAAGGGGGGGCACAAGGACAAGGCCCCAGAGCAACCTCTGGAATGAGCCCACACGTTGTGTCATGCGGGGCAGGTCCGTGCTTGGAACGTGTCAGTGCCCCATGGATGCTGCAGGCACTGACCCAAAGCACTTCCCAACAGCAAACAGAGCGCTCGGGCAGTCCTTGATCCTTGAGGGGGGGGTCACGGTGCTCTGCCCAGAGGAGGGGACTCCCCGTGAGGAATGGCCCAGGCAGGGAAGGTCTCACATCCTTCCTCTGAAAACATCCTGGTGCCACGTCCAGGAAGTACCTGGATGGCTCAGGGCAGAGCACAGCAACAGCAGAGGGAAGGCTTCCTGCCTGCAGGCAGCTTCCTGCCACGCTCCTTAGGTTCAAGGGAGAAAACAGAAGGCAGTTTCCCTGGGACCTGCCGAGGTGGGATGCTGCTGGACCAGGGATGCTGCTGGACCAGGGATGCTGCAGCCCGCGGGTGCTCCTGGCTGGGGCAGTGCTTTGCAAAGCAGAGCTTTACTCTTTGGTACAGGAGGTCCGATCTGCAGCATCAGCAGTGACTCTGCACATTCCTGGTGCTCACCAGGGAGCTCTTCCCTCAGGGCTGAATCCAAACCCCTGGGATCCATGGAGTAGCCCTGCAGAGGTGCAGCAAGAAGGTGACAGAGCACGGCCGGCCACAGCGCCCTGGCAGGGCTCAATGCAGGACAGGCGGATGGAGCCCTTCTGCTCCAGGGGATGTCCCCAGGGAGGATGAGCCCTGACAAGGGTGCAGCAGCTCCTGCCCTGTCCCCAGGGGCTCAGGTGCCCTTCCCAGGAAGGACAGAGCAGCACAGACAGCGTTGCTGCTCTCAGCTACTCTCACACACAGGGATGCTTGAGCTCAGCAGCTCCTGGCTCCTTGGGGACATCATTCCCTTCCGCAGCCCTGCCTTCAGACCCAGCCCTCCAGAGCAGCCTCAAGGCCGGGGCAGCCCAAGGAGGGAGCTGCCAGCAGCCAAGACAGGTACGGTTTGGTCAGCAGAGGCTCTGTGCCCTTCAGCAACGGATCAGCCCTGGGCCGGGTGGGAGCCCAGAGGAGCGGAGCCGAGGGGCAGCAGCCACAGAGCTGTGGGCGGGAGGGCCGGGGGGGGGCAGGACCCAGCTCGGACACTCAGTAGTCTGCAGGGGGACAGAGGAGCGGACGCCGATCCTCAGCACTGACCTTTGAGCAGGACTGGAACACAGCAGAGACCGTCAGCCCAGAGCAGCCGGGGGAGGCAGCGGTGGCCACCCCCAGCCCGTCACACGCAAACCCGGCCATGCCCGACCACGCGTTACAGATAAATAAACTTTGCTTTAGGGAACTGTAGAGAGTTCTTTTTCTTCCCTCAAAACCAGAAAAGGGTCAAAGTCCAAACCAGCAGCAAAGCCGGGGCTCCCCAGCTCTCACCTCTGCACCAAAGGATACGGATCCGCATGGCCCAGCGTGGCCCGGCATTCCCGCTGGCTTTCAGAAGTCCGGGAAAGGCCCGCTGAACTGGATCACGCTCTGGCGCTCCGGGGGGAGCATGTTCTCCTGGGGGGCCCCATTGAACGTCCTCAGCATATCCTCCAGGATCTCTCTGAAATTGATATTCCCATCCCGTTGGACAAAATCCTGCTGCTGCTGCTGCTGCTGCTGCAGTGCGTGCAGGGGCCCTGGGTGAGGCAGAGGAAGGTGTTCGTGCAGGGGGGAGTTCAGAGGCACGCTCCCCTCCAGGACGGGGGCCGGGCTCTCGAAGGCAGGAGGGTGACTGAAGCCGAAGGGTAACCTGTGCTGCTGGTGTGGCTGGAGAACGGGCTCCGAGGGGTAGCCCAAGGCACCAGGCTCGGGGTTCATCACCATGTCGGGAATGATGCTGCTGGGAGGGCTGTAGGTCAAGTCCAGGATCTCATCCTGGCACAGGGGGTGCCTGGGCAGGGAGAACCCAGGTCCTGTCTGCGTGAGGTCCAAGGTCTGTGCCAGGATGTGCTGTGGGAGGGAGAACTGTGGGCTCTGCTCCTGGAGGAGCCGGTTGTGCTTTCGCTTCACGTTCTCATCCATCTGCTTCAGCTCCTCCAGTACCTTGTGGACACAGCTCTCGGGGATCTTTATCCCTAGGGGAGGAATGTGCATCAGCCCCCGCAGCACTTTGGGAAGGGACGGAGCGCTGCGGGGACAGAGGGATGCGCAGCTTCACCCACCGACTTGTTTCTTCTTCTCCTTGGTCTTGAGGCGGACGATCTGCAGGTAGCTGCTGTTGGTGATGTCTGCCATGATGCTGGCGATCCTGCTCCAGACCCGCAGCAGAGCCCCGCAGAGCATGTAGTAGTGGCGCAGGCGCATGCCCTGGAAGCACTCCTTCCCCTCCTGGATCAGCTTGCAGCTCCTGTTCCTTCAGTTCCCAAGGGAGAAACCCACCCGAATCAGCCCAGGCCCCTGCAGCAGAGCAGGACCCCCCAGTGCAGCCCTTCCCCACAGCCAGCGCCCTTCTCCCCCCCGCCGGGGGACCCAGGACAGCCTGGGGCTGCAGTTCCCTTACCAGGCAGCATGGTTGCACTTCTTCAAGGAGAAGTGGTAACTGCTCTCCCAGTGCTCCTTGGCCTCCTCGGGCAGCACCTGCAGCAGGAACACACAGCATCAGAGCTTTTCCACTGCTCACCACGCAGCTGAGACATGAAATCCAAGGCTGGGAGTCAGGACACCGCGGTGCTACCACTGTCTCTGCCCACCCCACAACAGGGCTACGAGGAGCTGCGAAGAGCTTGCAGTGAACGTGCTTCAAAAGCCAACCCCGGCCATAGAAAGAGGCTTTTCCCTCTGCACAGGGGCAGCTGCAGGTCCCACCTACCAGCCGGTACTTCTTCTGCAGGCTGTCCAGGCTCTCCGGCTGGCTCTGCTTCCCAATGTTTGGCTTGTAGAGGATGAAGTTCTTCCCGCGGCTCTGCTCTGCCAGCAGGCACGTGTGTTTGCAGCCTCGCATCTGTTGGGGCACAGCGGATGGTTACAGCCACTGCCTCCCTCCCCAGCGCTAAACCAACCCCATCCCATCCAGGAGGGGGGTTCTTAGAGGCGTCTCTGAGCCCCCAGGAAGAGCTCGGACATAGACCTCTTACAGCCACGCAGCCCTTCTCCCCCCTGGGTCACCCTCCAAAGTGAGGCACCACCCTGGCACACCCAGGGACCCACCTTGTAGGAGAGGTAGAACCCCTCGAAGGCTCCTGTCAGTTTGAGTGACTTCTCATAGGCTTCCTCCCACTTTAAGCCTCTGTCGACACTGATCTGAACGGGGACAAGCAGAGGGGCTCTGTAACTTCAGCGGGCAGGACAAGTGCCTCAAAATGCCACCCTCAACACAAACACGGTGCTGCTGCAGCCTCGGAAGAGGCGCTGCCAGGCTGCCCTCCTGGCTATGGCAGCCCCAAGCCTTGGGGCCCTTCCTCCTCTCCTCTGTGTAGTTCCCAGCATCACTCACATGCTCCTGACCAAGGCAGATGTGACACAAAGCCACGGGACAGAGGGAGGGACCCAGCAGCTCCCAGCTCCAGACTGGGAAGCACTGGAGAAGCCTGAAGATGGCTGTGCAGGCTGCCTACCTTGTAAAACACAACCTGCCCGTCCTGCGGGTGCCCAGGGGTCAGGAAGACCTCCTTGCTCTCCTCGTAGATCTCATCCACTCCTGGGGCTAAATCTGTAGGAGAGCAGACTGCTGTAAGGTACACCCCCCCTTAACACCTCCTCTGCTGCAGGAGTCTCACATCTGAGCTGCGTGGGGTCACTCCAGTGGCCGGCTGTGCCGTCAGCCAGCAGAGGGAGGAACAGGAAACCTCAGCTGTGCAGGAAGGACAGGTCAAGCCACCCCTCTTCCTCCTTACCTAGGATGCCCATGTCGTATTTGCCCTCCTTCTTGTCCTTTTCAATCAGATAGTCAAAGGTGTCCGAAAAGTACTGGAAGAGCATGTTCTGCTTGTCCACCTCCAGCCCCAGGATGCGGTTCAGGAACTTGGTGATGGAGCAGTCTGCAAGAGCATGGGGGGTCAGGGAAGGCAGAACCCAGTGCCACGCTCCCAGAGCCACCCAAGGAGCCACCCGACGTTCCTTCAGCAGCCCAAAGCTGTTCCTCAGGGCTGCGGTCAGGGAAGCGGGATCTGCAGCACCGGCTCATCCCGAAGGAGCTTCCCTCAGAGCAAATATCCCGCCCCAGCAGCACAGCAAACCCCTCAAGGCCGTGACAGCCCTGCCTGTCATCTCTCCCCTCCTTTGGCCAAGAGAAGCTTGACACATACCCTTCTCCACTGCCACCGTGCCATACTTCATCTGATTGCAGCAGATCCCCACAGAGATGAGACCTTGCTTCATTTCTGCAACGACAGAAGGCAGTTGGGGCATCGCAGGGTTAAGCCCTCCCCCGGCTGCTTCCCCGTGGCTGTGCTGTTATTCCACAGCCAAGCCTCCCCCAGCCTCCTTTCCCCCCCCGCCTGGCAGGGTGACATGGTCTGCACTGGTTTGGTGCTGAGCAGGGCTCCTGCTCCCTTCTCCCCGACCTTCCACTTGGTTTTCAGACACCCCAAACCTGAGACCAACCCGACCAGCGAGACACCCCCGAGCTGGTGATGCTCTCACCGTGGAAGAAGGCAGCCTCCCCTCGGTCATAGCTCTTGGGCACAGGAACCCTGTTCTCCGTGTGGCTGAGGATGGTGGACAGGACCCTGTCCAGTGCTTTAGCCCCATACTGCGAAAGCAGACGAGAGTCAAGCACGGGACAAGCCCATATGGCATATGTGTGTCATAACCCTTCCAGTGTGCTGCCAGAGACACCCATCACCACCAGGAAGGCTGCTGCCCGGGTGGCTCTGTCCCTTGGGGAGCCCAGGAGAGGAACATGCAGGTCTCATCCCCGGGGCAGCACAGCCCCCCCTGCGTTATCACCCCAGCTCTGTGCGCTGCCCACGGGAGCGGGCTGCTAGGATGCATCCTGCCTGTAGATGCCAGCAATGATCTTCCTGGCTCTGGCTCCCACTGAAGGCTCTTCCCAACTACCCCGACCCTTCCTTGGCTGAGCTGCCCTGAGAACAGCCTCTTGGTACCTTGTTCTCAAAGTTGTACTTGCTGAGGTCCCGGGACTCGGTGGCCCGTCGGTCTCCGTGGGTTAAGGCACCCTGAGAAGGCAGAGCAAGGAACAAGGTCGTACTTTGAGCTGTTGCAAAAGACGGGTGAAGAAAGGCCGGAGCCATGGCTGCGAGGAGGCTGGGATGAGAACACAGTGCGGGGAGGGAGGCAGCGTCCCTCTGGGACACTGAGACTTTGCCAAAGTATTTGGGGATATATCAGAAGCGAAACAAAATGAAACAGACAAATTAATGATTCCATTAATTATTTCATCAGCTTTCTGGAAATAAGATGAGTTTATGCTCCTGTAATAACAGGGGAATTCCAGCATCTGGAATTGGGTTCTGCTTCCCTAAGATCCCTCCTGGTGCCTTACATATTCCTCACTTCCTTTCCCACATCCCAGGATGCCAAAAGCCTTCCCCACTGCAATGCCCTCAGTAAGGGGTGAGTGATGCAACCCCTTGTGCTGCTTCTGCCGGCCACGCCAGTGGGAACACTGACATGGAAGCTCCTCAGAGAGAGCTGGAGCTGACCCCTTGGCTCTCTCTGCTGCAGGGCACTTACCAGGCTCTCCAGCCGCTTGGCCACGATGGACGCAAACCTCCTCTCCCCCGCCAGCTCAGAGATAAGGAAGACATACTCTGGAGCAGAAACCTGGTTCGATCGGTGCGTTCGACCTGCCAGGATGTGAGAGCAGAGGGGAAGGGAGAGGTTGGTCCAGGCTGCCTGGTACGGGAGGGGAAACTGAGCAAAGAGGGGAGAGTCTCTTGTGGACATCCAAAGGAGACCTCACTTTGGGGGCAAAGGACAGAGGCACAGAGACATTCCCCTCCCTGAGACCTTTGCAGAGTAGAGTTTATAGCCCTGACCTCCAGGAGCAGAGCAGTGACTCCCCATTCGGAGCTAGGAGAGGCTCCCTCTCCATCCGCAGCGTGTTCCATGAGGACACACTGTGGGTATGAAGGGTTCCCCCTTCCCAGGCTGTGAATCCCCCCTGAAGTCAACACAAACCTTCCCCACAAGATCCATCAGCCATGGTTGGTTCGTGTCTGCATTTCCACCCTGGCAGAACACGAGAGCTCTGTGCTCTGGAAGGTGCCATGTGCAGCACGAGGGCCACACTCCCCTCACCTCCCCAGGGCTGCCCGAGGCCTCGAGGGCTGAACCACGCTCAGGGGACAGGGACAGAGCCCAGGGACAGCCAGCCCTCACCAAACTGCTGTATGGCCCGGTCCGCGCTCCAGGGCAGCTCCAGCGTCATATGGACACGGCGCTTCTGGTTCTTCACCCGTCTGTCTGCTTGGAGAGAGATCCCTGAGCTGGAGGCCTCGGAGATTATTGCTACAAGCTAAGGGAGAGAGAACAAGTGAGAAAGGCGCGGGAGGTCCCTGAGGAGCTGCTTCACAAAGCAGCCCAAAGCACAAAGGCAGCCCCAGCGCAGGAAGGGACCCGGGACTCCATCACCTTCCAGCAGAGCAGAAAGCAAAGCACGAGCATACAAAGGGCCCCTCTCCTTCCCTCCCCTCTCAGCACACTCCTGCAGAGGTCCTGACTCACCTTCTCTCCTTTCATAAACCTCTCCTTCTCCTTCAGGTTGACGTGGTCTATGGAGAGGCCCTGCTCCGCACGGGACTCGAAGATGACGGAGCCGTCTGGTCTGCAAACCACGCGGCCCTTCCGCCCCGTCATCTGGGGAGAGAGGCTGTGAGCAGCGAGCAGAGACCTGCACAATGCGAGTCAGTGCTCCACATGCCACAGGGAAGGAGAGGAAACCCTCTTCCAGCAGGAGCCTCCTTCCCCTGTCACCCAGTGCCACCGAAATGAGGAGTACCTCAGCCACATGCTCCGGGCCCCCAAAGTGATTGATCAGTTCATCCAAGGTATTGAGAGGTAGCTCTTTGCCCAGTGCTTTTACTTTCGCTAGGAGGTCCTGCTTCATCTTTTCCACGTGCTCGAGTTCCCTCAGGCCTTGTGGCTCTCTCTGGGAAGGCAGGATGGGGAAACTACCTGCAATGGAAACGCAGAGGTTCAGGTACCTGGTAACTGCAGATCACAGAGGGGAAACCAAACTGTCCCAAAGGGCTTCTGAGGCCGCTGTCTGATGAGCAGGCAGAGATCTACTGACCTGCACTAAATGCTGCTGCACAGGGAGTGAATTCTGTGCTTCCCCATTTGGGTGGGAGGAAGAAGCACGCAGGGCCCATTCCTCCCGTGCACTGACCACAGCAGGTCGAAGGGACTCAATCTCAGAAGCCCAAACGGGACTCTCACAGGACAAAAGCTCACTTCAGCATTCCAAGACACCAGGAGAGCCTCACATCAGCCTCGTGACTCCGCCAGCCCCAAAAGGCTCCCATCTGACCTCCAGGCTCTCCAGGGCTCTCGGTGCCCGATTCCAGCCGCATCCCCACGCACCGGGTGCTGTGCTGCACAGCACAAAGTGACATGGGCTCCCCCCAGCAAGGCAGGAGCCCCCCCCCCCGCCCTCTCTGCCCTGCTCACTTCTGTCTTCCGCTGCGAAGCCATTGAACGTGTGCTCCACAAAGATGACATCGTCCGTCTCAAACACGGACTCCGGGGAGGAGTTGAAGTCGCTGTCGAGCCCCAAATCGGAGTCGGTGCTGCTGTCGTCGCTGATCTTGATGACACCCGTGAGGTCACACACCCCCTTCAGAGCCTTGGCACAGCGGCCCCTCTGCTTCCCTGCACCGAGAGGGAGCAGTGTCAGGGCAGAGCCCCAGCCCCGCGCAGCAGCGCAGACAGAGGAGGAGAAATCAAGCTGGGCTTGCTCCAGATGGAAGGACAGAGCCTCTTGGGAGGGTGGGGGCAGTCAGGAAGGGATGGAGAGAAGGGATGGGAGAGAGAAAGGAAGAGAGAGAAAGGAAGATCAAGGCAATCTTTCTCAGGGCTGCAGGTAGCCGCAGACATCAGGATGAACACACAGCCGGCGTTAAGCAGTGCTCGCTCCTCAGGGGAAGGAGTCTGCAGGTGTGACTGCTTCCAGAGCAACGCGCAGGACATGGGACGGTGTCAGTGTTTCGGGATGCTGGTTACTTCCGCGCACAGTAAGACATATCCCTGCTGCATGAGAGGGCTCACAAAGCAGCTTGCACAGCAGCAGCCAGCCAGGGCAACCTCCACAATCTGCCAGTGCTGCTGCCCCCCTCTTGCCCCTTTCCCATATCCCACTGGAGGAGAAAACCCAAAGCTCCTCTTACCTGCAGCCACAGCCAGTAATTTTGACAGGGAAGTGATTTCCCCCCCCCCATGCTAAAGGGCAATGGAGAGACCCCCCCTTGCTGCAGGAGGGCTTCAGACATGCAGCCCAGGCTCTTGTGCCATCTGCCCCAGCCTGGGAGGGCAGCGGCTGAGGGAAGGGGCATCCTCCGGGCACACGGAGGAGGCGAGGACCTGCCTGGGACAGGGAAGTGGGTCACGGGGAGGATGGGGTGAGTGGCCTGGAGCCGCCTCCTCCAGCCAAGAGCGAACGATGGGAGATGTGCGGGAGGCGAACTGAAACCAGGGCAGCAAAAAGCACCGAGGAGGGAAAAGGGAAAAAGGAAGAGAAGCAGCTGAGTGGCTGGGGGGAAGCGCAAGGCAGGAGGTCAGATGCTGGACAGTGGAGTGTGCTCTTACGTTTTCTTTTAATGCCAGTTCCTTTTTCTCTCTTTCTTTTGGTTGAAGGAAAGTGCTTCTGAATTAGTGATAGAAAGACGCCTCTGAAAGTAAGATGCAAAATTTATTCTAGCTACCAGGAATAGGAACATCTGCGGGTTATCATGTAGCAACGTGTACCTGACAGCACAGAAGCATGGAATGGGTGGGCTTGGAAGGGACCTTAAAGCTCATCCAGCTCCGTATTTCATGACAGGGGGATAAATCCTGCACCACGAGCACCAGCGCGTGCTCAGCGTGGCTCCTCGGAACAGAGCGTGTTTCAGCAGCGGGCTCTCCCATGGGATCCTCAGCCACGGAATGGGCATGCTGAGGGATTGCAGAGCTCGAACAGTGCCTCTGCCAATGGCTCCCAAGGCCATTCCCAGGAGATGCTGCAACCGAAGCTGAGCGGACCCTGGCTCTGCGCTACTATGGGGCGGGCTGCAGTTGTAAGAGCTTTATATAGTAACTGAGAGGGGGTTTTAAGTGGGAAACGCTGTGCTGGGAAGCTGTTACATCACTATGGAAAAATCCAGTAAATCCCAGTGTCCCAGCCCCTCTCCATGGCCTGACAGCAGAGGGTCAGGCTGTCCAACAAATGGTCTCCACCAAGCGCTCTGATGGGCCAGACGGGGCCTGCTCGCCCACCAAACACAGCAAAGGGACCAAACATGGATCCACAGTGGCTTCAGGTGAATGGGAAACATCAGAAGAGGTGGAAAACAAACGGTTCTGTAGGCTGGTCTGCAAATAAAAGAGCAAATGTGCAAATGCTGATCATGTTGAGTGGGGATGGAGCCCCGGTGCAATGAGAAGAAAGTGCTGAATGAGCTCTGGGTGGGGGGAAAAACCAATGTGGAAGCGACAGCTGAGAGTATGGACACGACAACTCGCCCCCATGAGACAAAGGGAGCCTTGGGAACCAGGGGGGAGCTCCAGCACCCTTGGTGTGAGGGGCTGAAGGATACAAGGACAGCGGGAAGGGCGCTGCCATCGCGGGTGCTGCGGTGGCTCTGGGCTCAAAGTGCAGACACTCGCTCTCAGGAGCCTCCCTGCCATGACTGCTGCTCGTGCCCCCCTCTCTGCCCCCTGGACGAAGGCCAGGCTGGAGTCACGCACTGAAGAAGCTGCTGATGTTGCGCTCTGTTTCTCAGTGCTCTTCCCAGCACATTCCCTCAAGTGCTGGAAAACCAGGATGCCACAACCGGGGGCTCAGCAGATGCCTGAAGACACTCAATGACCAGGCCAGTGCTGCTGGACAAAGGGCTCCTGCTTCTACAGCTGTGAGCACTGAGTGGCTTAAAGCGACCTCAGAGTCCTCCAGACCTGGAATTCTCCCTGGGAGTTCTGTGACATGAAAGCAACTCAAGAGACCGAATTGATCCAAGCAGTTGTCAGGCTCACCCTGCGCACTGCCACCAAACTGCTATAGAATCATAGACTCATAGAACAGTTTGGGTTGGAAAGGACCCCAAGATCATCCAGCTCCAACCCCCCTGCCATGGGCAGGGACACCTCACACTGAACCATATCACCCACGGCTCTGTCCAACCCGGCCTCGAACACCGCCAGGGATGGAGCATTCACAGCTTCCCTGGGCAACCCATTGCAGTGCCTCAGCACCCGCACAGTAAAGAACCCCTCCCTCATATCCAATCTGAACTTCCCCTGTTTCAGTTTGAACCCGTTACCCCTTGTCCTGTCCCTACAGTCCCTAATGAAGAGTCCCTCCCCAGCATCCCTGTAGCCCCCTTCAGATACTGGAAGCTGCTCTGAGGTCTCCACACAGCCTTCTCTTCTCCAGGCTGAACAGCCCCAACT
>JAOEHY010022460.1:7650-28025 GCA_025447955.1 Psilopsiagon aurifrons
CTGTTCTCAGGCCACAAGTCAAAAACACAGTGCTGCACCAGCTACCAAGAAGGGGAAAAATGACTGCTACTGCTGAATCCATGACAATAAGGAAGAAGATCTTTACTGTGAGGGTGAGGCACTGGAAGAGGTTGCCCGAAGAATGGGCAAATGCTTCATCCCTGGCAATGTTCTGGGCCAGGTTGGCCTGAGCCTTGAGTGACATGGTCTAGTGTGAGGTGTCCTTGCCCATGTCAAGGGGGTTGGAATTAAATGATCTTAAGGTCCTTTCCAACCCAAACCGTTCGGTGATTCTGTGATACTGTGAGTAGAAGCAGGTTGATAGCACTGCTAAAATATACTCATATTGTACATAAGGGATATAGCCAAGGTAGTCTGCAAAGGAGTTCATAGCAATACCAGCAATTGAAGAAAATCAAACCACACTTTTTTACCAGGGATTTATTGAGCTTACGGTGGTAGGTAAAATCCTATTCTGGGGCAGTGGCGGTGTATCACATGGTGCATTTAAACAGCAAAGGGGCAGCCTTCAGACTTTGTTCTCAGAACAAGTCACACACGTTCTGGGTACAAAGAGAGAAAAATACAGATTGTTTTTTCTGTTCCTTCTTGTTTATACTGCAGGCATGAAGTTAATGATGTTGCACATTTTGTATAAAAGTGGTTTTATGTACACTCTCACTGATTTAAATCTAAAAAGTTTCCAGCAGTTTATCAGACTCTTCATTAGTGTGCACATAGATAACTTCTCAGTCTTTGCTTCTTTAGAGACATTTCTGAATTGAAAACAGTGTGCAAGAGCCTTTGGTAAAAAGTTTACCTCAATGGTCCATTAGATGAGCCAAATAATTTGTTGCAAACAGGAGGATTGATTTTTCTCCTCTGTTTTTGATGTTATCTGTTTGAAAAAGAGGAGTAACAGTTGCAGTCTAGGCCAAACTTTTTTTCTGTTCAGACTGTCCCATTCTGGTTTGCTGCACATGAGCAGGCTGGAGGCCAGGGTGTTTTCTTAAGCCACACAACTTAAAGTCAGAGCTTCAGTGACAAGAAGCCACTGACACACAGCCCAAGTCATGGTAGCTGGCTTTGGTCACAGTAAAGCAGTGTCTATAGCAAGTCAGCAGAGGAAGCGGCACCACGTGAGATCTTGGAGTCAGGAATCTCACCTTAGAGAAATGCTTGTAATAGTGAAACATGCTATAGCAAACCCAGATTCTCCTAGTGGGAAACATAGGATAAATTCTAGCAACAAAACTTGGCTCTGGAAGGGTTGCCCTGCAGACAGAGCACTCTGTTTGTGGACAGAGTGTCGCTGAGAGGCCTCTGCAGATATTTTCATGTTATTCTCTAAGGAGTTAAGGTGCATGGGAGCTAGTGCTGCTTCAAGCCTCAGAGGGATGGGACAGTACTCACACAGGCTATTTTTGCACTGAAAGGCTATCTAAAGCCTAAAACACTCTTGCCATGAAAATACATTGTCCAGAATCCAGCAAAATCTATTTCCTTATCTCTTCTGGAAGAGTAACTTTGTAAAAAGCTCAGCTTCATTGTTCAGCTGGGCAGGCTGGTCCAGCCAAAGAGCTTCAATGCCAGCAGGTTTGAGCAGCATGGGGGGCGGTGGATTCACATACACCGCTGTGTAAAGATCTCCAAGATTTCTGCAAAGGGTACTCCACTTCTGCTGTTTCTGTGGTTCTGAGGCTGCCCCTGGAGCTGCGCAATGTGCGTGAAAACCTACTTAGATTTTCCAAAAGATCACTTGATCTTTCCCCATTGCACTTAACAATAATCTGGAGCAGATCAGGAAAGATGTAGAAAGCTTCTAATTAACTCCTTTTTCCCTTCTGAATTGGATTCAATAACACAGACCAAAACTTTAGAGTCTCCTGAGCACCCAGCTTCTTTCTTCACCTCTGCACTTGCCATCAGTAAGGCCACTCTCCATTAAGGTTCCAGAACATGCAATTCAAATATTCATACAAAAAGTGCCCATTAAAAAATAAAAAAGTTACTTCTATACACATTAATTCATAACAGAGATCTGAATATGGACTGTCTTGGTATTGGGCCTTTTCAGCTGGGCAAACAGATGTGTTTCTGGAAGAACAGGCTCAACAAACAGCATTTTGCAAAGGGAAAGACTGGTAAAAAAGTAATAGAGGAAATGCATCCATCACTTCCACTGAAACTAAAGCCTGTCAGGGAATGGCAGCAGTTGAGACTCCATTACAGTGGGAGTGAAGGGAAGGAAGGACAGTGGCTCCCAGTAGTACAATATGTCCACCAAGTCACGAGAAGACATGGCACTTAGCTATATCCAAGGAAACCAGCTTCCCAACAGGGCCTTGTAAAGCTTGAGGCTTTCGTACCACTGCAGCTTTGACGTATCTCACACCAGGTAGAAATAACCTGCAGAAAAGGCTGACATGAAGAAGTATGAAGTGTGAACTGAGGAGCCAAATCTTGGACTTGAAGCAGGAGTCACATTGACTTTTATACACCATCCCGTCATCCTAAATGATCACAAAACTGTCAAACAACAAAAACCAAGTTCTGCCATCCGTTCACACCAAAATCCTGGCTCAGCAGAAGGCCTCTGCTCATAGCCCTGGGGACACCACCATGGGACAAAGCTCTCCCCCCAGCAGGGCCACGAAAGGCTTTGAGCTCAGCCTCCAAAACTGCAAAGCTCTCGTTTTGTTGTCCATGGGTAATGCTTTAATCCGCCGGGTGAAAGCTGGATGTTGTTCTCTTTTATTCTGGCCATACACAATTGCAACCCTGGAAAAGAAAAGCCCCTCACCCTCCCATACCCGCTGCTCCTCCAAAATGCTGACGCCGGGAGACGCAGCCCCAAGGCGGGGCCATAGGGATTTATTTAGTTCACTGCTGCAGATGATGCCTTTAGTGCCACAAACCACCCTGGAGACAAATCCTTATCATCTGGGGGGGTGATTATGTTCAGTTCTTCCTCCTCAAACACCCCAGCCATAATTCAGATTCAAACTGGAGAGTCAGGCAGGCACACAAGAGGGGAACCCGGCACCACACAGCCCCTCCGAAGCCATGTACAGGAGCAGCTTCCTTCGCGAGGTGCGCAAGGAGAAGTACGAGCGGTCAGACGCCTACGATGAGCTGCGAGGTTCTCCTGAATTCGACAGTTTGGCCCAAGCCCGGGGCCTGGAGAACCTGCAGGAGCTCAATGAGCGCTTTGCCAGCTACATCAACCGGGCACGCGTGCTGGAGCAGCGCAACACCATCCTGCGCAAGCAGCTGGAGACCTTCCAGCGCATGGATGAGCTGGTGGGCTTGGACGAAGCCTTTGCTGGACAGATTGAGTTCAACCGGCAGAGAATGCGGGAGCTGGCATCCGACCGAGCCAAGCTGGAGAGGGAGGAGAAGGACGCCCAGCGCATGCTTGATGAGTACCGCAACAAGTAAGGCTTACAGATGGAGGAACATATGGTGGTATTGTTTCCGTAGTTAATCTTTGTAGTAAGGACAGGTTTGGTGTCACCACCTCTACTTGTGCACAGCATCCTGCTCCTTGCATATCAGACTTGTAGCAGGGGATGGTATGTAGTAGGCCTATGGTGAAAAGCAAGGTGACTGGAATTTGGGAGTGCCAGCTCTGCATTCCATTGTCTCACTGCTGTTAGACAGGCAACTGCCCTCTCCCTTCCGTGGCAGCAGGTCCTTGCCATGGCACACATTGGTTGCTATTACTCATTAGCTTTAGCAGGGTTGTGCTCTGAGCTGCCAAGAGGGAATCATAGAATCATTGAATAGTTAGGGTTGGAAAGGACCTTAAGATCACCTAGTTCCAACTGCCCCTGCCATGGGAATAACCCAATTAGAAACCAAATGGCTCAAATCATGCCTTGTATCTGAGCAGTGCAGAGTTACACAACCCCAAACATGTCCTGAAATGAGTGGGACATCTCTGAAAAACTCTTATTTACAGGCATTGTGAGATACCCAGGTGTCTAGCCACTACAGATGTGAGATGAAAAGACAGTAAATAAGCAAATTTTACATATCAGGAAAAAATCTAATCACCCTCCTCTTCTTCCTTGCATAGCACTATTTAATCTTCTGCTACTAGAGCAATCGCTGTAAGAACAAGTTTCCCCTAACTTCTTAACCTCAGCTGCACTGTAAATCACAGAGGAGCCTTGGTGGCTGAGCCATATGAGTGGCTCCTGATGAATCTAGTCCCTTCCCTTCAGCAACAGGCAGTTTTGGTCATATTACTTAATTAATTACACAATTAGACTTGGTGAGAATTGCTCATAAAATTACTGCTCGCAGGAGAGAAGGGTCTTGGCTTCTTGTTACTTATTATTCAGGGTTTTTTTCCCCTTAAACATCTGTTTTGGCTAGTTCAGACAGGAAAACTTGGCAGCAGCATGGAGGGAGGAGGTTTTCATCCTCCCTGCCAAAGGGTGAGGGTGAACTCCATATAACACTCTCCAGCTTAGAAACGCTTCTCATTGGCAGTGATGAGAAGGAGAAAAATGAAATATTTGCAACAAATTTGTGCAGCCACTCCCAGGCAGTGCTCACCACACTTTCAGAACACTTTTATTAAGGCAGATGGTGAATCATCAGAGCACTATCTTGCTGCTGCAGAAATACAAGGCCCTCAAGATTTCATCCCTTGTCTCCATCACAGACTTTATGTCTGTCTTTGCCCAAACCACATGATTTTTCAGTCTGATCCTCCACTGATTCTCCCCTTCTCTGGACTAGAAAGTGTAAGACTGATAATATTTCCCTTTACTGTCTCCAAGCATTTTTCAGCTGGAAAGAGCCCAAAACCAGATGTGAGATAATTGATGTCAAGGCCATCTGTGTCTTCAGGGCATGGTCTGATGATACACTGATATCTGTAGCTGTACAGTCCTAACATCCTGCCCTCCCCAGCTCTGCACACTCTCTGATATGCTGTGCTGCCACAGCTATTCCTGGGGCCACCCTGACATTTGAATTGAGAAAATGAGCCAGCTAAAAAACCCCTAATCTAAAAAAAGAAGATCTCCAACTCAATTCAGTGGGCTGCCACACAAACAGGCCATGGAGCCTGTGAGCTACAACCCAGCTATAGAAACGCCAAGCCCTGGTATCTCTCATCTGACAGCAGAGAATTGCCCGCCCAGGTGCACTGAGGCTTAATGTTGGAAATGGACAGATGTCCACAATGCCCTAACTCAGTGCTAGCATGTTACAAGATCCTGATTAGGCAGTTTTTTTTACAGGGAATGCTGTGATTTGGCTTTGACTCTGATACTTGTTCATGTGTTTTTGTTAGTAAACTCAGTACTCCAAATTCTACCTGTATATTAGTGTGCCAGCTGTATAGACACTTTAAGCGCTATGATAGAGCTGGACAGAATGCGTTATCTCTCTCTGGAGAACCTCAGGTAGGCAAAGAATCAGTGCAGCAAAACACACAGTTCCTCCTTTGATTCAAGCAGCTTGCAAGGAAAACTGGCAAGAAAAGAATTAGAAAAACTGGCCAGAAACATTTAGCGTGTCCTGGCAACCTGTTCATAGATTCCTGCATTCACCTGAGCAGTCTGTGGGCCAACTGCCTGTATAGTTCCCCAGCAGCAGGCAAATCCTGGAAGGGAGGAGCATGCAGAGAAGTGTCTGTGCTTTTTGAAAGTGAGATTCAGGACCTGTTGCAGGGGTAGTTAGTCACTTCTGAGGTGGTGTCTTGTCATACAGTTATGGAATGTTCAATCCACAGCCTTAAACAAAGGTAAAAAGGAAACCTCTACTATATGCAAGCCAGCAACATTGCAATTTGAACGTTAAAGATACGCAGGGCCATTGCAATGGAAGGGCTGGGGCCGCTTTTTAACCAAGTCGCTTCTGTTTCACATCAAGAAGTGAATTTTGGCTTTGTATTTTTTCTCTTGGGAGCTGCTGAATTTGACCTGTAGACAGACACAAAAGTTTCTTTAGCAATTGAAAAGAATTTGTTGGGTTTTGAGTTGCAGGAGTTAAAACAAGGCCAGTGCTCTGACTATGTGTACTCTGCCTTCTCACTGTCTTTCTAGCTCAAAGCCAAACTGATGGCTGTGATTTCAGCTACTTAAACTTACAAGTAAAGCTCTCTAAACAAACTATGGGAGGAATAATGTTCTCTGCCGTGTTAGGGTCTTGCCATGCTCCTGAAACCAGAAATATTCCTGTGCTGAAGCCCTGATCTCCCACCTGGGTCTGTACTTAGCCTGCAGCAGGCAGTGTGGGGTTTCTTGCTTCATTTGAGGCATAAAGCATCTGCTTTAGGCACGCAGTGCTTTCAAGGGAGACCTGTGTAACAATTAATTGACAGAAGCATGTGTTCTTCACTAATGCAAAGAATTTTAGCTCTTACAACCCATTCTTTCACTCATATTCACACTCGGTAAGTAGATTTGTATCTATAAGTAAACCTTAAAAGTTGCATTTATGTAAGTAGACCTTTTAAAGCTGAATTTAAACACAGCAGGGCCTGAGATTACCATGTCTGTACAATTAAATGTGCACGAACCACTGAAGAGTAGATCTTGCATTACAACTCATTTTTAAATCCTCTGTAGTCACATTTATAGCTTTTCACACTAACATGAATAATTCAGACGGAATCAGCAGAGAATTCTTTCTCTTGAAGTTGCAAAAAAAAAAAAAAAGCATTACTAGGAATTATTTGGATGCATCTCATAAAAATACTAATCATGCTAATTTTATTTAGGATCATTATTATAGCAACTTTGCATCTGGCCTTGGGAAAGGACTGTATTTCTCTCTCTGACATTAGGAAAGAATGCTGAAACCCAGGTTTCAGTGCCCTTGACTGAACAAGATTAATTAACTTCAAAAATTGAAAGTCCTGCTAATAGATTGTTTTCTTTAAAATTCATTCACTGCTAATCTTGTGGGGCTTGCATGGCAGATGATTCCCTGGAAGTCACTAGACATTGAAACTGGCACTGTGGCCCGCAGGCTGCGTCGTGTGGTGATGCTCTGATGATGTGATACCCTTTGGGGCCACAGTTGAGACCCAACACCTGGGAGAGGAAACAAAATCAAGTAGGAAAACTCAGTAGTTGAGGTATGGGGCGCAGTAGGGACTCCATTGGTAAAGCTATTTCAGTCCCTGTCTGCAGGGGCTGTTTGGGCTGCTGCTGCTCCTCTGGTGATAAGGAGATCATTATTCTGCTGCAGCTGCAGTTAAGGAGGTCATGCCTGCCCTCCACCCCCTCTCCAGACTGTCAAAATCTTGCCCTGTATCTCTCAGCCGCTCAATAGCAGCTTCTTGGTAATGCAGGTACCAACCAACCTGTTCATAAATTGGCAGAGCGCAGCCCTTATCGTAGATTTTAGGGTATAAGCCTCAACCATTACTAGCCTGTCCGTTGTTCTTGCAGGACCAGCTTTTTGCAGTTTGTGCTCTCCTTGCCACCCAAATTACCACTGTCTCTGTTGGGAAAAGGTTAGCGAAGTGCCTCAGGAAAAGTGAAAAGGAAAAATGTAGTAGAAAAGTTTAACCTCGGTTAATGGTAAGCCATGAGGCTTCATATATTGCTGGAAGAGTTCAGAAGGGTTCAACAGAGAGGCAGCATTTGTCTTCATATTAAAGACATAGGGCTGACACCAAATTGATTACCTGGCCATTGAGGATTGCTAGGATGTACTGTGACTGTTTTCTCTTTGGAGAGGAGCCAGCCCTTGCACTGTAGCAAAAGCAGTGGCCGAAAAACAAGGGCCAGGTGGAGCAACAAGCTTAGTCGTGGGCTTCCCTCCTGCATGCCCAATGCTCTCATCTGGCTGGTGCCGCAGGCTGTGGGGAGGGCTTAAGGGGTTTAACAGAGATCTCTAATTCTATTAGGTTAGCATCTCTCTGTTGGGGCACTAAGAGAGGTGAAGGGAACCTTCAAAGCTCTGATTTGCCATCTTTGAGCCTGGCAGCCCCCTCCACTCTGTTTCCTTTCCCTTTTTTCCCTAAGCAGTCCAAAGAGGTCTATTGAAGCCCTAAAGCTACTTGGGTAGGTGAGAAGAGCTTTTATGTATATTCAGTTGTTAATTCTGGTGAGGATTGTACTGTGTTGATGTCCATTGCTTGTACTGCAAATGAAGGACATTCACTACCAGACTTCACTTGCCGCCCACCATGAGGGTTTCTTGTAGTAATCAAGAAAATGCCAGCTTTTTAGATCTTTGAATCTCTATTATTTTGGGGAAAGGAAAGGGATAAACTGCAATAGATGCTACTTATGTACTTGGGCACCGGCAGCAGTTGAAGTTTCATGAGCCACTTGTTCACTACTGATGGCAAAGCCTCATTACCTCGTACTATAAGATCTGGCAGTTTGTGTGGGTTTTTTTTAATGCGGTCTCATTATACTATATCTCCGGTTAAACATTTTATATACAGTTTATTTACGTAAAGGAGTAAAGATTAATAATCAAAAAGGAAGTTTTGTACTCTGCAGCTAAAAAGTTTTTCTTGAAGATAATTCTAATATACAAGTACAGAGCCCTAATTCTCAAAGAATGTGCTTTTTCCTCAAAGATAAACACAATATGCATCCATTGTTCACTTAGTACACAAATTTGCAGGTTATGCACTTGTGGACTTTTTATAAATGTATATAAACAGTTATAAATGTTATAACAGTTAAAATGGTTATAAATGTATATGAACAGGCTAAATGTAGTCTTACTAAGACTCACATATGATTTTGACTAGGTTAAAATATGGTTGCTATATCAAAGAGGACACAATGCTCGATCCATCCAAGCATCTTAAAACATCGTTAGCCATACACAGTCAATATGTGAAATTGCAACCTTTGTGTTTTAATGTGTCTGTCATGAAAATGCTTATTGAACAGCAACAGGTAGAATAGAAAACCAAGTGCTCTGTAATTAATTGCTAATTTGCCAGTGTACCAAATGCTCAAATGGTAACCACTGAAGAACATCTGTCACTGCAGTCCAGTGCTAATCAAACATAGTTTTATTGTAAATAATCTATTCTTGGGCTTTCTGTGAAAATGTGATAGCAAAAAAGTGGCATTCCGTTGTCTTCTGCTACATAAATTGAGGACAAGACGTTAGAACATCCCAGAATTACTCTCAGCATCTGCCCCCTCCCCCCAAAAAAAGCAATGCTAATGCATAAGTAAATCTTTTGGTCCCTTTCAGGATTCATATTCTACTTTAGTGTGAAGCATATATTGTGCATGATAGTGCAGATGAAAATGCAGTTTGCAGAAGGATCAACCATTGAACTTCATCTCCTTTGTTCTGGTTGCAGGTATAGAAATGAACGTGAATACCAGCAGAAGCTAAAAGAAACCCTTGAACGCCTTAATAAGGTAAGCCTGGAAAAATGGAAAAGGAAAGGTCTTTATAATTTCTTTCTTTAAGTTCATTTACTACAGCAAGCTGTTTTGAATGAGCAATGGGAAGATAAAATGTCAGACTACAACATTTCTTGTTATGAAAAGTTCTTCTTTCCCTTCATTTGCCTCCTAAGCTTTTGCACTAAGCTTTGTGCAAATGGCATACACACTGTGTAGTGCCCTGCTCTGTACAGTCCTGCTGGTTTTGGTCATGTAGCACCATGCAGTCTGCAGCCAGCAGCCTCAGATGTGCTCAGGGCTTCAGTATTCTGTCAGTAAGACTAGGAGGACCTACTGAGTAACACTCCTTTTGGAGCATCAGCAAATAGCTCCTGCATTCATTTTGAGACCTGGAGTTGACATACTTGTTGCTTCTTCCACAGCCAGTATGCAAATTCACTCTTGCTGAAGATCTGACGCATGTTTAGATGCCTTTAATAACTCTTTTTAACTCTGCTAGGACTCTTGTTTGTTTGGTCTTTTCTGGCTTGGAGGGCAGTTTCTTTCTGAGTTAGTTGGAGTCAACACTCAGAGTAGGAATTTAGGAAAAGCCCATTTGTTAGTCTCACCATGCAGGCAATACCTGCATCTAAGGGTCTGAAATATGACCAGAGAAAACATGTTTTTTGCTAAATAACTTCTTCCTGCCCCTTTTGCTTGAATGTAGTTACTGAATTGAAGTATATTTAGTGCTACATTGAGGCATGAAAAAATGCTGCTTATGTCTAAATCTGGAAATTCGGTATGTATCAGACCTCCTCAGTCAATTGCAGGATATGGTCAGCCTTCCTAGGACAGAGCCTCCACCTCCAATTAGGTTTCCAAACAGAAGAAAAGCCACATCTCCCCTTTGGATTTGCACCTTTTGCAGTGAAACATGAGGAACATTTTTATCAAGCCACAATTTCCTGAAATAATGCCATGGGAAAACAAATTATGTTGACGATGCTCATCATGATAATGATAAACTCAGAGAAAAGACGAAGTTTGCTAACATACTTAGGAAGTTTCCAAACCAGTTCAGCAAAACAGAAAGCCTGATTTATCCTCTCTTGCCAATAGCTTTCGTCTGAGTGAAGAAAATTGTATTATATCTTTCTTCAGATCTACTTTTCACAGCTTATTTTCAGTATTGGGAAACAATTACAGTGAATCAAATAGAGACATTTTGTTTTTCCCTGCTACATATGGCAGGAACTGTTTTGCTTGACCACTGTCATGTCAATGATATGCATGTTTTATATGAAAGAAAAGGTGCTTACCTTCAGTAAGCTCTAGATATCCTGCATCACTGCTACTTTCCAGTGTGCTAGCAGGGTTTTTGGACACCCTGCAAGGTCTTAAAAACTATTTGTGGAGGCAAATTCTTTGTAAGCGGTAGCTGGAGCTGTTTGGTCCATCTTCACAGTTCTTCTCAGCCAATCTGTAGCTGAAAGATAGTGAATTGATTTGGCAACCGCAGGCAAAGCTGACAACATCTTAACCTGTGGGGGACATTATTATCCCAGGTTGTACCTGGGCTGTCCCTGTTGCAGCAGCTCCTTACATTGGGGCACCAAATACAGGAGGGAACAGAGCTGATTTTCTGTACAGGTGCTCAAGATGTAGCCTGAAACCTGAGTATGCAGATATAAATCCATGCCTTTTCCAGCAGCTGGGGAACCTACTGAAAAATCAGCAAACACTGTTTCCGGAAAGTTCTAAGCGATTTCTTTTCCACTGTAAACAAAAATGCTGAATCAGCATGTGGATCCCCGCTCTGCAATCAGCACCTAAAGCATAATGGATCTTTCTGAAGTTGATTGAATAGCAAATACTGCAAAGTTCAGAAGAAAATGTGTAGGCACTGCACTGTTCTGATGGACAGCAGCATCAGTGAAGCTGGTCTATTGGAAAACAGGGAATAAAAGCTTAAGTATTTTTCCCCTTTGAAGGAACATTTGGCAAGCTGAACACTGCTTTTGCTTATTACATGCAGAAATATTTGCTTATCAGTATTATCTAGAGGCCTGGGGTGGGGGGGTGGGGGAGTGGTTTGTCGCTTTCCCAGACCTCCCAACATGGCCATTGTCCTGCTGATCTTCCTGTCAATAGGAGGACAGAGGAGTGCAGAAAAGCAGCGGCATTTCTGCTGACTGGCTCTGAATGTGCTGGTTTGCATGTTTCTGAATTAGCCACCGTCTCACAAAGCAGAGAGACTGATGGAGAGTTCTCTGGCAGGGAGGCTCAGCAGCATAATGAGACAGCTAACATCTACACATTTTTGGGATAGCACATGCTGTGCACGTGGAAAAGCAAAAGTCCCCATCTAAGAGTCATGTGCTGCAACCATAGAACTCAGTGGTTTATTTACAACCTGCTATCCATTCAGTGCGGCATTTTTACAGCTGGTAATGGCACATCAGTGTATGACTAGCAATCATGAACTCAAAAGTGGTATCTTACAGTGTTATTTAATGATAAACCTAATTAAGAAGGCACACTGTAAGTAGAAAAATAAAGTTGTTCCCCCACACTTATATATTTGTAAAATATATTGCCATGTTCCATGGAAATTATTTGATATTCAATGGTTTGTATTAAATGAAATAACAGTGGGGAAAAAATGAACTGACCTTTGAACAGAAATGGAGAATTCATTGGATTTAAATACTGGTGACACTCATACCTATGTACTTTGAGTTCATGATTGCTAGTCATGCACCTTGTCCTCTGAATTAATTGAACATGATGAACTTTCTTCCTCACAAATCCCAATTATTAGAAACTCCTGCAGCAAGGTGGTTTTTTTCTTTAGCCTTGCTCATCTGACATTTTTATTGCTAGAAATGTCTCCAACATTTCTGGTATTTGAGAATATACCAAAAGGAGCGAAAATACTTCAGATTGTCATGTTTGTTGTTTTCTTATTAAGGGCTTCTTTACTGGGGATATTAGAAAAGCATCAGGATACCTACCTGTCATAAACACTAGAGAAATTAATGCCTTAGCCTGTTGATCTGTTTTAAGATTCATGCACGATTGCAAGGTTTCCGCATCAAAGACTGACATTTCATAGCATTACTTCACTCCCAGCATTCACAAAGCATATGGTGAATGTATTTTGACAATACCAATGCCAAACTGTATCAGACTTTGTGCAGAAAAAAGAGTGTATACAATAGGAGAACATGATAAATAAGATGCCTCTTGTTTGTGGGTTTCAGAATGCTTTTGTTTCGCCCATAGGTTGCAGTTCTCCATGCAGTCTGCGTGGTCTTCACAGGCATACAGCTCACTTCATGGCCAAGTGGGTGCTGTGATTCTGGCACTTCAACCATATATACTAACCCTGCCATATGTCTCTGCATTGCAGGAAGCTGATGAAGCACTGCTGTGCAACCTGGAGCTGCAGATCGAGTCCCAGTTCCTGCAGGATGACATTAATGCCACAAAGGACAGATACAAGAAGGTAAATGGCTGAATCTGCCATTTTCCTTAGCAATTTCCTTCTAGAGACATATGTTAAGACTTGCCCTTCACCATCTGTTCCAATGGCAAATTAAAGCAAATCCCATTTATAGTTTGGTGGGTAAAGATAGCGCTATATATTTCCAAGCCTAATGGCTGGGTGGCTGCAAGCATTCAGCTGACTCCCTCAGATTCCAGTGCCTACAGCTGTAGTAATGTCTTGAATTTGTTGTCCTGTTATCATGATTCAACCCAACATGCTGGTCAAGCTGCCTTGTATTTCATGCTAAGAAGGTGCTGCTTTCATCAGAGGGGTATATCCAATTTTCTGCACCAGAGCATTCCAGTTAATGAGCAGACATAAGCCTGTGGCTGTACTATTACACTGCATCCAACTGTAACACATGCAGCCCCCTTCTCCTTCCTGGTAGAGCTGTGAGGCTTGGGATCAGGCCACTGTTCCATCTGTGCTCTTTTTGAAAGAAGAGGTTCACTTTCCTGGACCACATGCAAAGATGCCTGTGGTTCTCATCTTGAAAATCTCCTGTGCATTGAATCTACAAGTAAGATTATGAACTGTATTGTCACATAGCCAATGCCTGTTATGTACCTTCAGCATGAGGAAACTGTTAGCACACATGCACTCCATGCACATCAGCTCTAAAACCACATTTCAGGACTAGGTCTGAACATGAACGGGACTTTTATATGCTGAAAGATGCAAATATCTAGGAATAAGCCCCAGAAGTGGAGCATACTGAAGGGAGCACATTGCTAAAGCATTTTCTGATTAAATGTATTTTACTTTACCACAGAACCTTATGGAAATCCAGACCTACGTCAATGTTTTGCAGCAGATCATCCAGACAACCCCTCGTGTATCCCCTATAACCACTGGCATATGTGAGGCAAGTATTGCTCTCTCTAAATACATACTGCTCTAATTAAGAAAAAGAAAAAAACCTAATTGTAGCTTTGGAACACTGGACTGATCAGGAGAACAAAGATTGTGTTAGTCAAGCACAATATAACATATGTATTAGCCTCAAAAATGGCTAGTTTGAAGGTAGTTGAAACAGTTGTGCTTCCTGTATGAGGCTGGCAGAGTATATGAGCATTTACAGAGAAAGTAAATCTTGTCCTAAAGGGGTGGCAAGATGTGGTGAAAATTTGTAAATCAAATAAGTGGCTACAGACTAAATGAACACTTCATGATTCTTACCAAGACTAGTGGCTATGCCAAGAATGTCTATTAGCTGGAAGAAGATATGAACTGCTGCATCTACAGGGTCTAATTTCAGCATAAGCTGTACTTTTACAGTCCTGCCATCTGACATCTTTTATTCCTAAAGCCATGCACAGGAGTCTACTTGAGGTTCAATACCCATCTTTTTTATTGTCTTTTGTAGTTTTCTGATGTCTTTACAGTTTCTTTCCAGTAGCAGACTTTAGTTTGGCTTTTTTTAAAAGAGTGAAACATACTTTCTGTACACAATGCTGTTTTCTTCCAACTAGGAAAAACTGATAGCAGAGAGAAGGATCCCTGTTCTGCAGAGCCAGCTGGAGGAATACAAGAGCATCCTCTGCCAGCTACAGGCGCAGAAATATAAGCTGCAGACTGAGGTACTGCCATCACTAGCCATAAACACAACCATGATGCTCGTGAACACTGCTCTTTTTATGTCGCATGGTAACACCTGAATGGCCTTTAATGGTGTTGACTTGGAGGCATATTTCTTTTAGTTTTCCATCTTTTTCTTCAGCTGTTTCATTCCCATTCTGTCAGTGGTCCAAACTGTGAGGTTTAGATGGCCAGGGAGGGCTGCAGGTATCACAGCCATAATGAAGCAGCCTTTGCTTCTCAGAGGACATGGTGGAAGAAGGTTTCCACATTGCAGCAGGTTTCCTGCAGGGCAAAGTCAGCAGGAGGCTGGGAATGGAAAGGTCACACAGGGCTGGTCTGGCTTACTTTCTTACTGCTCTCAGGCTGGAAATTGGGTCCATGAAAAATGATGGGGGACCTTCAGGGCTCTGCTGAGAGGTTATCCAGGCCACTTCAGGAGCACCAAACATTAAAGAGGTCTGTGGTACCTGTTCACTGGTACACTGAAGTATAACCAAACTAATGCCAAGAGACTTAGCTTCTAAATTTAGGCTTTTTAAAAGGTTTTTGCAAATCATGGCTGTAACACATAGAAATAAATCAATTATTAAAGAATCCATTTGCCAGTTATTGCTCCATTAGCTTTTTGTGAGCTCATCTTTAAAGCTGTTTGATGGAAAAAAGGCAAACAACGAAGTGATAAAAGAACCATGATAAAGAGCTGAAAATAGCAGAGGAAAGTAAGAGCAGAATGACGCCGTCAAATAGCTCACCTGCAATTCCTGACCCTGGTTTTGTCAAGGCGCCTATCGCCACCTCCTGGTTGATGTGCTATCCAGTATCTGGAGTTGAAGCCTTACGGCACCGCGGTTATTTTTATCACTGGAGTAAAAAAGCAGAGGAACTGAATTCAAAAGGAAGGCTTCTTATTTTAAAAAAAGGCCTTTCCTTATCCTCCCGGCTTGGTCTGCAGACCACAGGGGCGGAAGAACAGGTTTTGCCTGGACACAGCTTCCCAGTTAAGCACTTTTGTTGTCTGTAAGACACTCTCTGCTCTGCCGAGGCCATCCACTTGTGAGATATCAGCCAGCCTTGTGGCGGAGGAGAAAGGAGACATCACACCCCTGTTCCCCTGGTGTACTCTGATCCCATCATGCTTATTGTGGAAAAGAAGCCCTGGGATAAACAAGGGTGCGAGGGGGAAAGTTTTTGGATTTGAATAACTAACCAAATGCAGGGCAGCTTCACACATCATGATAAAACATGTCTGGCCTTCAATTACCCTTGAAGTATGGGGATGCTGAATCATAGAATCACAGAATGGTTTGGGATGGAAAGGACCTTAAGATCATCTCATTCCAACACCCCTGCCATGGGCAGGGACACCTCACACTGTTTCAGAGCTGCTTCTTTCACTCACCAATTTTGTTTATCAGACAACCATGCTGGAGCAAGCGATTAAAAACACGCAGGAGAGTTACGACGATGAAATTCAGCTTTACAACGAGCAGATAGAAAACCTCAGGAAGGGGATTGAAGAGGCAGAGAGGACCTTGGAGAAGTACACAACTGACTGCCGCCAGCTGGTGATCTACCAACAGTCCCTGGAGAATGAGCTGGAGCGGTACAAACGCATCATTGAGAATGAGGATAGCCGGTAAGGCTGGTTTCTGGGCTCTCCAAAGGGGACAGTGATCGCTTTTATCTCCTTTGAGAAATGTGCGTTTAAGGGCATCTGATCTACCCAAAGCTATGGCCATTTCACACCTTTTCCTGGTACATGTTCAGGGTTGGTAATTTAAATAGGTGTAAAATCTGGTCAAGCCTCTGCCAAGGAAAGGGTCAGAGCCATTTTGAGCTGCTTCCTTCTACACAGTCTCCTTTCCACAAGCTGTCCTCGCATCACTGCACAGACATCAGGAGCATACAAAAGCAATCTAAACACCTTCTCCATTGCTTGGGTGCTAGTGAAGCTTGCTGGGTGTTACAGGCAGGTTGGTTTTGTGAGGCTCAGACAGGGCAAATGTCCTGTAAAGCAAAGCACTCTTCACAGCAAACCCATTCTTCAGGCAGGGGCTGAAAAACCGTGTAATATAAAGAAGTCGGGGATTTGGTTGTTTAAACCTAAGGAGGAGCACTGGCTCCCTCTAATGTCAACCATCAGCCTCACATGAGGAAAGGAATAAAAGGAGCTGGGCTTTCACAGCTGCATGCACAGGCAGCAGAGCCAGAGCCCTCAGAGCCAAACTACTGTGCTGGGTTGTCCAGAAGATGCAGAGGAAGGACACTCACTAAGAGTCAACCTCATACGTGGGGAACAGATATTTCATCAATTTTCAGGGTCTCATTTTGGATGCTGCATTCTGGTTAGGAATCTGATCAGGGTAACCAAAATGTGCATCTCCTGCATATTTACACTGGGCCAGAATGCTCTCTCACGTTCTGACAGAGCAGACTGGAAAGGGCACAAATGCAGTAACTGGTTTGCATATAGGCCAGCCTCTCAGTTTTAATTTTTAACCCCTGATTGTTCAAGTATTTTCCAAGGAAGACTGTTCAGTTTTCGTCTTGCCCTTCTGAAGTCAGGCACATGCAGGTAACTTTGTAATGGCTGCCAAATTTCATCTTACCAGCCAGCAGGTATAGCTCTCGCTGACCTCTGGGAAGTGTGGATTGACTCTTTGCCCATCCAAAATCCTTCCCATCCTTTCAAAGTGCCATGCTAAATTACAAACCTGTTGCTATGCATTTTAATTACTGGTGTACTTTACTTACTGGAGCATCCCATGTCTCCTGCTGGTGGAAGCCAGCCTGACTCCTGCAAAGGTGCTGTGGCTGCGTTGAATTTCCCCAGACAAAAAGCAGGGTCCCATCATTCTTTTTGACTCCTCACCACGGAAAAATAGATTTCTTTAACCTCCATGCTTCATTTTGCACGATCTCACTTGTTCTTGATGAAAATGAGGGGGAGAGATCTGACCGATGCGCGTCTTCTCCGGCAGGTTAAACTCTGCTATAGCAGGAACGCCAGTCACACTCTTCACGCAGATCTATAGACCTGTCCAGCCTCAAGCTTCGAGGGGAAGAGGTAAACCTGTGACATGTCTTCCTGTGTCTGTCAAGAGCAGTATCATTGTATTTTAAGATGTTTTTCCATTTGTCTTCCATACCAACATCAGCTGTGACAGCCTGACTCCAGCTTGCTACATAAATGCAGTGATTTCAGATTACCTCAGCTGGTTTTGGAACAAGCTGTCAAAGGCCAAAACCACAAGCAAAAGAATTTCTTCACTAATTTCTTCAATCTACTGCTTAGGCCAATCAATAAAGCACAGTCAAAAGGCACCTGAAACTATGGCAAGAGCTGGGGGGTTTGTGCTGACTTGTTGAGAGTCATTGGTTCACACTTTAGCAACATTAAAGAGAGTATCAGGGGGTGTTGAGTGCTGCAGGCAGGCAGAGGGCACCCCTTCGGGCCTGTTGACATCCCATTACCTGATTTCCTCTGAATGGTGTTTCCTCCATGTTGTAGGATTGCTTGTTAGACCTAGGATGCTTATAAACATGGTGACAAGGATATGGCCATGATTAAACTAGTGAGGCTGCTCTTAACAAAGGGGGGAGTTGATTTACAGGAAGGTGGTGTGGGTGCTAACATAAGGGATGACTTACTGTAGATTAAAATGAAGGCTCACTGAGGTTCTGCTAATAACAAACTGTCCTGAGAATGGAGATAAACTGCCAAATGAGGGATTCTTTTGGAATGCAGCTGTAATTTTTCTATCTGCTCTGTGAACCGTAGCAGTTGTTTATGGAATGGATCCATAATGCCTGAGGACAAATCCTCAGCAGCTGTAAATAACTGGAAAGTGCAGTTTTATACCTGCTGAGGATTTGGCCTGTCTCTGGCTGTACTTCTGCTTCCTACCTGCTAGGCAAGCAGGGTGTGTCACTGTACCTGCAACATGGGACAGAGCAGCTGCCTTGGGGAAAGCATATTAATATCTCTGTCCCCATGTTCCTGTAATTCCCAGAACCAAGCTCTGCCTCCTCTGCTGTAGCTGTTCATGGCATAGACATCAGTAGCCTGCCTGTACTCCTGCTGAGCTGCCATGGGCTCCGTGGCTACTGATAGTGCAGGAGATCAGAACACAGCCCATGGGCAGTGGTTCCCTCTGCATGCACCTAGAGCTCAACATCAGTGCCCGAGCGATGCCCAAGCGCTGCTCCTCAGCACCACTGATGGGGTGACTGCCCAGCTCTGTGCCCTCCTGACACACACCCCTGCATCTTCCCAGCCCCAAAATGGCTGTGAGGGGAGGTGCCTGACTCACTCTCAGCCCCCTGGATCACAGAGATGAGGTACCCCCCTGCTGAGCCCCCAGAAGCATTGGAATAGCTGATGGTGACACTCTCCTTCCCCATCAGGGCTGGACCACTCACGCAAGAGCCTTGTGTTCAGCAGGAAGGCTTTAAATCAGGGGTTTGATTGTTTCTTTCCCATCTCTAAACAGCAATAGGAGTTGTAAAAGCCAGAAAAGCTGTTTCCACTTAGTCCTACCGCCAGGCTTTGAGTACTTGGCTTCAGTCTCAGCTTTAGGAGATAAAGTTCTTGTCCAGTGAACAGGGACAGACCTTGCCGCCATGCCTGGGAGGAAGGTGCTGAGCCAGGCTGCAGGAGCAGGCGCTGAGGGCTCCTGATAAGCATTAACGCAGGCTTGATAGGGGAACCACACACACACTTCCCTGTCCTCACACTCTGTAGGGCAGTGATGACCCCAAAGTTAAACAGCTACTTGGCCGAGGGGCCCACATAAAAGCAGAGGCTGTTAAATGCACAAATGGGAGCTGTGCTCACATTTGCTGCTTCATCCAGTTCTCCACCTGCAGCAGTGAGGGGCAGCACCAGCATTTGCAGCAACTGTGTTCAGCACTGTTTGTTGTCTGTTCTGTTTTGTTTTTTCCCTAGATATCACCCAGGCCATGCAAGACATCACCAGTGTCAAGCCCAGACAAAAAGCTCTGACAAAGAAAATTGCCAGGAAAAAGGGGCTGATGTCTAAAGACATAACTGACGGTCTTTCACCTGAAAGAATGTACGAAAGAACTCTGGAAGGTTTTGACCAAGATCAGATGGAGTTCAGGCACGAAGGCTCAGTCACATGTGAACCTGAGCAGGAAGAATTAGAACTCGATGAACAAGAAACTGGCCCAGAGGATGTACCCGATGGAGCCCATATAAGTAAAGCTTTTAATAAATTGTGTAACATTGTGAGAGAGAAAATAAGAGTCCACAAGAAAGCAGAGCCTAAACCTGATGCCTATCCCAAAGGGCGCTATGTGCTGGTAACAGGGGAGGAACGCTATGAAGAACCTTGCATCTTGGCCCCCACCGTCCCATCAGGGATCATAGTTTCCAACAGCAACGGGAAGGTGATGAACGGTGGTGAAGTGGAGCCCATTCCAGAGCTACCGGAGCCTACTGAAGAAGCAGAAAAAGAGAAAGGGGCCATCTGTGAAAGGAGGGAAGAGTTTGAAGTCCAAGATAAACAGAAAGAGGAAGAGAAAGAAGACATTCTTGAATGGGGCAGAAAAACAAGAGGAAGAATTGAGCAGATCACAAAGTACCCAGACATTTCTGAGCCTGAGGCAGTTCCTACCCCTGGTCCGATAAGCCCAGCTGAGCCAGGGGTCCCTCGAGAGACAGAATGTGACCGAGAAGATAAGCAAGGCCTTTTGTTCAGGGAATCAGGCTTGCCTGGCTCCATGAGCTATGAGAAGGTGGAGGTGGTAGAGTCCATCGAGAAGTTCTCAGACGACAGAATTCAGACGTATGAAGAAACAGCGATGATTGTGGAGACAATGATAGAGAAGACAAGCAAGAAGAAACCAGGTGACAAAGGCTCTTAAGCAACAGCCAACTC
>JAOEHY010022466.1:0-26850 GCA_025447955.1 Psilopsiagon aurifrons
AGGCTCAGAAAGTCCTTGGCCAGACCAAAATGTACTAAGCAGTAACTGAAACATTGGTGTTATCAGCGCTGTTCTCAAGCCACAAGTCAAAACCACAGTGCTGCACCAAATACTAAGAAGGAGAAAAATGATTGCTACTGCTGAACCCATGACATGCACAAAGGTTTGGTGATAAAGGAGTAAATGTCCATCATCTAGCTGCACAAATAATAGTAGCAAATAACCAAGTTTCAGTGTGAGAGTACAGGTAAGAAAAAAGAAGGAAGCAGTTTGTAAATTTGAACTTTGGAAGCAAGTGGAAAAACGCATAGTAACCCAGTGTAAGCTGGAGTGTGGTTTTGATTAAATTCTGATTTATGTTAAAAAAAATAAATTAATCCTCTACTGCCAAAACCAAAAGACTTCCAATAAAACAGTGCTTACTATTTATTGCACCTCCATGAAAATTTCTATTATCCAGTGGTGAAATTTGATAACAGCTTCAACCTTTGTTACCAGCATACTATAATTATGCTTTTGTTGTAATTTATTTACTGACCAGCTGGCAATGAAAGATGTTATTTCTAGCAAAATGAAAAGCTCCTTGATTGAACAGAATGTTTTGGAATAAAACATTCTTCCCACAAGAGGTTATGAACCATCCCGACGGTCAAGGTCTAATCACAGCAAACAGTTGTTTAGACACTTAAGGGTGTAAAGTATAATTATG
Organism: Psilopsiagon aurifrons; assembly: GCA_025447955.1. Lineage (NCBI taxonomy): Eukaryota > Metazoa > Chordata > Aves > Psittaciformes > Psittacidae > Psilopsiagon > Psilopsiagon aurifrons. Next base: position 710 of record JAOEHY010022466.1, read on the forward strand.
GGATCCAGTTTCTCCATGTGAAAGATCCTTGCTCTCTACAGCATCCTAAGGAGAAGGGGGGAAAGCAGAGAAGGGTGTGCACAGCCTATGTTTGCCATGCAGATGTTGCAGTATTAATAGGTCATTACAACCCCCAAGTGAATGTCAGAGCTTTTGTTTGCATGCAGTGAGCACTCGACATCAGTGGAGCTGCCAAAAGCAATCTGTGAGGAGCTAGGAACATCACTGACACCCAGTACAATGCTGGAAAGCAGAATCAATGCCCACGTGGCAGCTTTCATAGCTCTGCTCTGGCATTAGAGCCTCCTTCTGTGACGTCCCTTGGCTGTAAACAGCAGTAAAGAAAAGCATATTGGTTTTGCAAGTCATATCACCTTTCTCCTTGGAGTAACAAAATGAGTCAATCAATATGTTGCTTTTCCACTGCCTGGTGGTGGATGCTCACTCTTCAATATTTAATAGGCTCTTGGCAGTTGTGCATATGGTGTCCTCAGCCAGGTGACCATGACCACCAGAATCCTTTCTCTCATGTCATGAGGAGGTATCCACAAGCAATTCCCTTCTGATAAACTTCTCTTTTGCTGCCTGCTTTGAGTTCACCCATGTTTCTCATTTTTCTCAAGCCCTGGATGCTGTTCAGATGCGACCTTTCCTTGCTGCATCATACAGAGGTTTCAGTAATTGTTTCACAATGCTGTAACTCTAGCCGTGGTTCCCCTATGCCAGCTTCAGCAGCCAAACCCCCTTATATGGAATTATTCCAGGTATTTGCCTGTAATAGGTGGAGTCATGAGTTGAAGCATGAAGATGGGAACAAATAGAAAGAAAAAAAAGATTCAGACCCAGAGGAGATTCTGTACAACTTCTATACCAATATGGTCAGTGGAAAAAACCTATTGACATAACTGGCTACAGATCAGGTCTTACATGTTTGAAGGAAACAAACTACATTTTATGTGATTTTAGTAAATTCCTTAAGTACCTAGGGTGAGTTGTTCCTATAATATTTCACTAATAAAACCTCTGTACATATTTCTAAGAAAAAATTAATAGCAATGCTGACACATATACCAATTAACTGTGAAGTTTGTTCTCCATATATATGTTTATGAGAAAGATTTATGACATGCTTAGGAATTCTCTTAAAGAAATTGTGTGCAAACCCCCCACATTACTCTCAAATGAAAAGCATAAAAGCTACATAGTGTGTATATAAGCTCCAGACATGTTTAATTTTACTGAAATCAATGCAGCAACTGTGGATTTGTGACAGTGTAACTTAATAAAATTCAACGCATGTAGCTTATAAATTCTGTGAAATTTTCTGGAATGCTTCAGAACGAAAGATGTTGAATTATCTCCACTATACAGAAAACTTGTGCTTGAAAACAAACTACCTGTCCACTTGGAACTAGATACTAACCTGAGAGCCATGTCATAATCCTCCACTCAGCAAAAGACGGGATGTGCATTTATTGCCACTGATGAGTTCTCAGCTAGAACATTCTCAGAGTTCAGGCTGCTTTGACAACCATCGGAACATGTGGTTCTCAAAGGAGCCTTCCCCAAGAAAGCAGTATATATAAGTAAATACTGCTTATGTGTATATATATGGTTATTCATGCACACAAAAATACACACAAATCTCACGTAGTCTTGCTCTTTTTAATCACTAATAAGTCTCTGAATTTTAAATAAACTGTGGATTAATGGTTTGATGGGTATAGCCTATCTATGCAACTGCAATAAAGTGTTGCCTTTTTCTTGTATCCAAGATGACCTGATACAGCAGTTCTTTTTTTACCAGGTTTTCCCTTATTTGCCTACCTTTCTGGTGGAAAAGAGAAGCTGATTTTGACCTGTATAACTTTGGATGCTTTTTCTGGTCTTTTATGGCTACACCATACTTCCATACTGATACACTTAGGTTTCTCCATGCCTATTTTTCTCTGCCCTCAATGACAACAGCCTCTGTTGGTCTCTGAAACTTCTGTTTGGAATAGTTTTCCCAGAAATGCTCCAGATCTAAAGTGCTGACATCAGACTGCTGTAGGAACATCAACTCCCACCTCTATACTCTGTACTATTACCTGTAACTCCATTTGTCCTGAAAGATGGCAGCCTTAAGCCTCATGCAACTGTCTAATGTATTTCTTCCATAGCTTACAAAAGCAATTCATGCTTTAGTGTGTGCTCATACTATGCTGATTTTGTCTTTGGATATAAGCTGTATTTTTAAACCCATAGCTTTCAAAAACATTAAAATGGCATTAAAATGGCATTAATGCCATGTGTTGGCTCTTCAGCTCATTGAACTTTATTGTGTCTGTTGTAGAATTGCTCTGGCCAGCCTTCACTTCTCCCCTAAACCAAGTGCTTTTGCTCATAACCATTTGGAATTTCCCTGACTGAACTTTCTGATATTCACCATACACTGATTTTAGCAGGTGGAAGACTTCCAATCATATGTAATAGTGGAAAACACATAGTAGGAGAGTCTGAAGTTACAAATTAAGCTTTCTTCAAGGCTGGCTTTTTTAGTTGCAGGCTTGTTTTGCAAACCTTGAAACCTTTTCATCCTTTTGTTTCCCCTACAGCTCATTACAAATACATCTTATAGTCGGGTACTTGCTCCCAAAGATGTTATCTCTGCTGAATAATCCCATCCATAGCAGACTAACTGCAATACTGTGGCATGTGGAGCTGCTGTCTACTCTGTCCCCTCCAGCTCTCAGCTATGGTAAGCTGATAAACATCTTTTCAGCTGAAACTGTGCAGCTGCTGCAGAAAGATTATGAGATTCATAATACCATGCTGAAATAATGCTCAACATGTACTCTTTGCATCACTTGTATGCTGCCCTGGCATTACTTTGCAGCATAAGGAGGTTGAAATAGACAGAGGAGTTCACAAATACCTGTGCAGGATAGTGAGTAGCAGTCAGTCACAGCAGTGATCGCTGCTCTTTACGTTGCTCATAGGCAGCATCCAAGAGTTGAGATTAAATTATTACTCCATTATTTGGTTCTGGACCATTGTTTCTGTAATGAGAGCAGGCTGTAAGGAATAATATAATTACAGGGTTTTAGATGTAAATAAAACTGACAGATGGGTGGTTTAGCAGCAGAAAAGAAAGCTTCTACATATTTTTCTTACTGATGGAGAGCAGGTAAGCTCTTTTGGTCTCTGTAGGGCTGCCCATTCAAATGGACATGGTGGGTTTGGTGCTGTCTGCCTGGTGAGGTATACTGTGACTAGTTTTGCACTTAAAAAAAATTTGGAAGTGATTTCCCATTTTCTGGCTGTTTTTTTTTTTTTTTTTTTTTTTATTAAATATTAATTCTCCTACCCAGCCAACTGACCTAAGTCACACCATAAAAAATCATTTCTTGAGCAGAAAAGCTGCCTAAGACCAATTTTTTGAGCTGTCCCTGTCTGACCAGTCCACAAAGAGCCTGATACTAAGAGCAAATAGTGTGAGAGTAGTAGGTGTAGGAATTTATTCTGGATATATTTTACTTAAATAACATTTCAGTATTAAGGAGATAAGGACACCTTGTACTTGTTGGTACCTTGTCTGTGGTAGGAGAAGGAGAGAGAGATCTGATGAGTGTCAGTGGCATTTAGGCTTGTTTTCCAGTCAATGGGGAATATATGAACAGGTTTGCAGAAAAGCCAGTGAAACAAATCTTTATGGGGAATTGATACAACATATTAAAACAGTCATTTGTAACTTTTAATGGGAAAAAAAGTTGCATCATATTGTCATTTGATAGAGAAAAGTATAAAAGAAATTTCAGACTGTTACAGAAGTAGTGCTGCATATTCTTTTCCCATCCATTTCCATCTGCACTGTCCCAGCCTCACGGTAAATCAAAATCAAAACTTGATCCTATGGAAAAAGGACAGGATGGTACGTAAGGGAAAAAAAAAAAAAGGCTTTCCTTCCTTTCCCTGATGCTGTGTATGGTCAGGTTGGTGCATTGTGGCTGAGTGGTGGGGATGGACATGCCGACATCCAGGCAGCCCTTGTTGTTACATTACAGCGTGGACCATGGATGGTCAAGAGAGCATCTTGGCCTGAGATCCTGTGCTCTCGTTGGTTCTGAGTCGAGATCAGGTCAGATTGGTTCTGGGGTGTGGATATCTCTCCCTGTGGGATCAGATAAGGAACAATTAAAAAATTGTATTATTTAATTTTGGCCATAACGCAGACCTCTGGGCTGTTCGCATTATCTCCCTATGCTGTCAAAACTCAATGAATCTTGCCCCAGAGACTCAAGGTTGTATTTTCCAATGTCTTTCTAAGCCTACTTGAACTTTCTGCTGCATTTATTCACCTGTAAAAACGAATGATCTGCATGTTAAAGCAGTTGAGCAACTGTTCTCATGCACAGCAATTACTTCTTGTTCTTTGAAGCCACCTACTATAGCAGCTGGGACTGTTCTTAGCTCTGTTACCTCAACAGAGGTGTGAGTAAAACTACAAAGCTGAGCTATAGGTATTCCTCTGCTTAGCTTGATGAATATATGGCTGCATCATATATAGTACATCCTACACCTCACATAAAGTAGGTTGTCTGTACCCACACCATAGCTCTGCGCATGTCACAAATTTCTTCATTTCTCTCATCTCTGATATTAGGTTGTGCAAATGGAAAATGAAGAATTAGAATAAGTAATAAGATGGTGCTTCTGTAAAATGCAGGATTTCCCACAAGAATCACTTTATAGTGTTCAGGGATTTGTCACTTGGGATATTCAGCTGCCAATTTGCAACTGTCTTTGTTATATTAGTGTTTATGGAGCCTGATCAGTTTGGCTTTTTGGCACTTTCTGGATGATCTGGAAAGAACATACCACTGTGCAAGGAGAGACTTTGCACAGGTGGTGACACACAGTGAATATCTTTTTGTAATCTTGGTACCTACAGATCATCAAAAGCTTTGGTGCTGAGGCTGTAATGACTGGGAAACGTAAATAATTAAAGATCGCTTTTTATTTCCAACTAGCAGCACACATCAAGCACTGAATAATCACTATGGTAAAATAATCTTTTTTTAGGTAGTATTTCTATTAGAAAGAGAATTTCTCCTGCGCAAATAGCACTTGCTATCACCTCTTTCCTTCTGTGAGACTGTGAACTGGGATTTCTGCTACTGATGTCACTCCAGCAGGAATGAATGGTGTTCACAAGTTGGCTGCCAATGTTTTCCAAAGTCTGTTAGAAAGAGAGAAAGCGTCACACTTTACACATCTTTGTAAAGCTCTCAATAGCATCAGCAGGCAGTAGAAAGAAATTCAGAACCAATATTAGAAGTGGAAAAAACATAATACAGAGTTTAATATTTAACATCCTATCCTTGCTTCATTTGAGGTAAAGATTTCTGTAGTTCAGAGAGTGAATTCTGACCTTTGCTATGTTGTGATCTTCTTTCACTACAAGGAAACCCTTCCTGCATCATTTTATCTTCTGGTTCAAATATTCTTTTCATATGATAGACATATAATACATTCTGCTCTGAACACATGGATAACAATGAGACCAGCATTCCTTCAAGTCCATCCAAAAGCTGCTCTCAGCCTGGCAAAATATCCTCAAAAGCTCTGAGTGCTTACTGACTCAGAGGAAAAGGATTTGGCCCTGCGATGATCCTCTAGTGAATGTTTTCTGTCCACATGGCAAAGCACTGTAGTGCTTTTGATATGTTAGAAGAGAGATTTCCCACAGTGTGAATATTCCAAGGTCTGCCTCCTTTGGCAAACATCATATTTATTAACAAAACACTGTGTTTTTAGGATAACATCCAGCCATTCAATCTTTTCCCCTCTATTTTTCATCTCCTTTTCTTCTTGCTAGGCTGAAGATACTTTCATGGAATTTCTAACATCATGTAACATCTAACCAGTGCAACAGAAATTGTGGTTAATGCAGTTCAGGCCTTTGGGAACACAAAGGCATCTTCTGGATAAATAAACCAAAAATAAGAGGCAGCTCACAAGAAGACTCTAGAGACAGCTGGAATCTGAAACTGCAGAGAAATGCGAAGAGGAGGGGCTGGGAGGACACACTACAAAAATAGCCAATAGATTTTTTTGTTCATTCCACTCCTGTATCTGATGTAAACTTCCCACAGATGGAGGTATGTGATAAGCTGGCACCAAAGACAATTTTCTCTATGAAGCAGAAATCCAATGATTTTCACATACCACAAACTAAGTCATGCCTACGCAGTGATGCTGCAGATTAGATATTTCTTTTTCCTTTTTTCTTTTTTTTTTTTTCTCTTTTGTTCCTCCCTCCCCCCTGGCCTCTCTCTCACACATGTGCATGCATGCACGCAGACAGCCCAGTCCTTGGCTTAGAGGCCAACCAGACCCAGCTGCTCTTGGACACAAGCACATCTCACAGCTTGGGATCCAGGCTTTGCCCCTGCCAAGAATTTCTTGGGGCTGACCATAAGTGTTGCTGACCCAAATGGCATGTAAAACCCAGTAATGTCTGGGAGCACATTAATCTTTTGCCAGGAGGAAAAGGAAGCCCTGCCAAGTGCCGATTATATTACAGGCATGTGCCATCCACTGTTGCTGTTGAGCAGACCCGACAAAGCCAAATCCAAAGAGGCAGTTGTCGTGAACTGGGCCTGAGGATGCTCTGGCAGAGATACTCGATGACAGATGGAAAAGTGGAAGCATGTTTTCCAGATAGATTACAGACTTCTGCATCTTCAAATTTTCCATTTCTGAGCACTATCAATTTATTTTCCAACTCGAGTCAGTGCAGAATTAGTGAAAGATAAGAAATCTCTTCTGTTAGAGTTGCTCCAGAAACAGCAGGGTTTCACAGGTTGGCATTAAAGCTTCTTTTATTCTTAACTAGAATGCCCTAAGGAAACCTACCTGCAAACATTTTCTCCTGTGTGCATACAGGCTGCTGACACCACCAGTCTATCCTGCTGGAAGATTGCTCTGCCCTCCTCCCATAGGGGCAGAAAGGTGTGTGGAAGCCACATCTATTACATACATGAAAAAAAGAGAAAAAGGAAAAACCTTCTACATACTGAAGCAGTATTTCAGCCATGAAAACACTTATGTATTGAGTTTACTTATGGGTTATACCTTAGCTGTCACTTGACACATGAAATCAAACACTCCCTATTTCATATCCCTCAGCCCATTTCCTGGTTTTGTTTCATTGCTCTTCTCAAAGGAAGTCTTTGGCTTTTTTTAATCTTTTAAGTTTCAGTGGACCAGTCCAGAAATGTACTCACCAGTAAGGGAGGTTGCTCTTAAATTGCATCATTATATTTCATCTAGAAAGACAATAACATTTATGATCTCCAAGAACTAAAAGTAATGAGTTTAATACTGAAGTAATAATTAGTGTGTAATAATTCTATTAACATAAATTATGAGCAGGAGTTACAAGTAACTTCTGAAAGGCAATTTTTTGTGTGTGCTAAGATTAAAGTATTTCTGAAAAATCACATTTAGAAGGAGAAGAGTCTTGTAAGATGTTATCTGTGCAAATCTGTAATGCTAAAATGTGATAGAAAAATTGTAAATACAGCTAGGTGAAAGATCATGTAAAATAAACATTCACAAACACCCTTTTGCTCTGATCTTTGTAATGTTGATTTTGTGGTGTGTTTTCTTTTTTTTTTAAATCAAGCTTCATGCATGACAATTTTCAGGAGAAAAGCATTGCTTATAAAGGAGAAAGCCTAGGACAGGCAGCTGTGGCATGTCAGTCAACTTCATCATGTAGGGACTAATCTCTATTTCCCTTCTCTTGTGAAGAAATGTTTCTGATAGCAAAAAGATTGATTTATATGGTAACAGCCATAGAGTAGACACAAACCCTCTTCTTTTCCCACACACTTACTATAACAAGAGTAATTACTACATTTCGATGTTAGTGTAAGTAGCAATTTGAGTCTTTTGCCATATAATTTGAGAATGTTATTAGAAGGTGGAGAACTGAATTTGGAAAACTTGATTGCTGGCAAAATTAATGCTGATCAATGCTAATATTATTTTATGTGCTTTGGCGCTTCACACTCCTGCAAAAAAAAAAAAAAAAAAACCTACCAAGTACATTATTTAGTTATATACAAAATCTACTTCATCAGTGTAACTCTGAGATGAACTATATTCACAGTAACTCAGCAGACTTCTGAAGAAAATGAAAATAGGGCCCGGTACACCAACATGTCTATGTGAATATCTGTACCAGCAATATCAGCATTATTTTACTTAAAGTGGTGATTTGAAACAAATACTTAAAAAGAGGAGGAAGTGTCAGGACAATGAATTGATGGCAAGAAAGGGAGAAGAATAGTATAATTAATCAGTCAAGGTGACTTTATAGAAATATTTATTAAACTTTCTATATATCTATAAAGCTCTAATTTTACCTATATGTTAAATAATATTAGTGAGAAACAAAGGTATTTTGCTGCTGAACTGTACAAGCATCAGGTTGCATTTCTGAGAGGCCGCCACGATTCTGATGTGCCTGGCCAGTGGGTATGATGTTGACATCCTTCTTCGGCAAACTGTTCAGTCCCATTTCTCCTAGCAAAGCAGTGGTTTATGTGACCTTAGAGAAGGCTTTTCAGATGTTCTGGTTTTAGCCTTCTTAAGGGTCCTTCATGTTGCCTGGGTTCCCAGGGAGCTCTGCAAAATGAGACTTTATGTGTACCTTATATGAATATTTTCCAAAATACTGCACAGATGAAGGGTGAGATTCTTCTTCACTAATGCAATGGCTTATCAATGTTACCCTGAGCAGGAATAAACAGGAACCAAAGCAGCAGGAGAGGGAGATTAGGTTCCAGGTAGCACAGCTCCATTTTGCTAACCTGTAGCCTTCTTCCTGCTAAGACACAGAGACTTTGCTTCCTGCTACTGAGGAACCATCTGCTTCTGGGTTTGCACAGGCAGCACCTCAGCATCCAAGCTTCTCAGTGTTTACAAGGTGTTGAGCAGCCAGCTATCATAGAGGAGTGTGCGGAGCTGATCCTGAAGATTTATGAGGCATCTTTTGCTCTCCCTTTGGTCCATTTCCTTGATCATGATTCTGATTACTAGAGCAATAGTGTTTAGCTCTTGTTTCATTTCATTTGACTTTCTGTGGAAACCATAATAAATCTTTGAGCTTTTTAGTTCCCCTCCAACTTTTTAATCATCTGTTCTTCTCCCGGCAGCCACAGGCACAGAGAACACCTTGCAAGCACTGTAGTGTTACAGGCACCCAAGTGTGAAGCAAAATAATTAAATGGGGCTGACATGGCTTTGAAGGAGCTTTGCTGACCTGTCCACGACAATTAGATGTCCTCTGAGTACTGCCCAGCCACTTGCAAGCAGGGTGAGTGCATTCAGAAGACAGGCTTTAATGTATTAGCCAGCAGAAAACTCATTCTCCTCCCAAGTATTGTTTTTGTTTCCTGAGGAGGAAGGGGCTGGGGGCTGGCTAAAAGCCAGCCTTTGATGCCATCCACAGTAGAGGAGGGAAATATCTTACTCAGGAGTGCACTTCCAGTTATTTACTTCAGCTTTTTCATTCCAGTTTGAGCTTTACTGTGGCTAATGAGTGTTTTTCAGGCTATGTAAGGTTTGGGCATATCCACCATACTAGGGAGAGGCTGGGGGAGTTGCAGCAGAGCAAGTCAGGTCTGGAGCAGGAGATCTTGGAGAGGGTCTTGGAACAGGAAGATGGAGAACAGCCACCAGCACCAGTTGCCCCAGAGTCCCTCAGGTTTCCTCTCTCAGCCTCTCCCTGACACCTCCATCTCCAACAATTGTCTGGTCCAAGGTGGCTGTCATGTTCCTGCCATGATTGGTGCTGAAAGTCTTCTTCACTAGACCCTTAGGTACCACCAGCCTCTCAAGCACTGGGGATCCTGCAGTGGGGAGACAGCTTACACCAGCTGAGTAGACATGACCATCCAGTCAGGGGTGCACATGGACCCTTCTATGCGCCCACCTACTGTGGGCATGGCTGGATTGAAGAACCTGAGGCTGCCAGCATACCACAGCTCTGGTAAAACAATTAACCTGCAGCTAATTTTGCAGCAAGGCTTTCACTTCATCCCTTTGCCCCCCAAAAATCAGGAACCTCTTCTATGTAGCTAATAGAAGAAAGGGTTGCTAATAGGGCTAATTAACAAGTGGAGCAGAAAAAGATTGCTATGTTTTATCAATCAAATGAAATACAGCTTTTAAACAACAATTATTAATTACATGCTTGAATTGAACTGTATATGTTGCTCATCTGTTGGGCAAGCACAATTGCCCATCAGACTCTTGCTGAGTACAAAAAACAAGCTAAATTTGACCTCAGGAATAAAAATATTTTTTGATGAAATTCCTGACACAAGGAACCAAGTGTCAGCATCCAAGGAGGGACAACGTGCCAATGGCTGGAACAGGCATTTGGAGTGATTGCCGCCATGGATCCTTCCCAGTCAGGAGTTATCCTCTAGTAGCACAATCAAGAGTGAAAAGTTCTTAGCTCTGGCAGAGAGCTAAGAGTACTACTTGAGTTTTCTAGGCTTTCGAGCTCCCATTGATGCCCACCATCCCAGATGGGCATCAGAGCAGAGTAGAGGAACAACAGCAGAGGAAAACGAGAAGGCACAGATTTTCTTCCATCCTCTCTGTACTTTGAAGTTCCTGGGTGATTTTTAACATAGCAGTAAGTTGCCAAAAATTCTTATTTTGGTGGTTTATACCTTCAAATGACATGGATGTAAAATCTCAAACATTTAGCTTTTTCTCTTTCCAAGAGGCAGTCTTTCAAAGAGCTTTTCTTCCTACTTTCTGCCTCCTCTTCTCCTGATCCCTTTAAGAGGAAAAAATCCCAAATAAAATCAAAGAAAGAAACTTGACCTATTGGCACAGCAAATTTTCTGGTGAGGAGCTGCTGAATTTGACCAATAGATTATAGTATATCAGAGTTTGAGTAATCTTACAGAGTGCTCAGCAGGCTTGTTCTAGTATTACATACATGTATTTGGCACCTCTGCAGTCTTACTGACAAAAGTAAAATTACTCAGGGTTTACACTCTTCCAACTCAGCCTTGCCCTGTGACTAAAAGATCACAGAGCCATCCAGTGGGCCATAATGGAACACTTCTTTTAGCTGGATCAGAACAAAAATAGAAAAAATCATGTGGGATTGCATACCTCCTTAGCTTTACCTCAACTTTTGTTGTTGAAATCTTTCCCAGGCACTCCAGGCCACATCTTTGTGCCTAGCTCCTCTTCCTCAGACTTTCTGAAACAATAGTCTGGAAGGCAAAAAAATGTTTGAACTAAAAAAGTGATGAATTATAACAACCTAAGAAAATACAAAATAACACTGCTTCTGAAATAATTGCTTTTTGTTTGAAAGAATCCCTTCTTTATTTGTGTCAAGTAAATGCTCCAAAATCCACAAATTCTAAAGTGATTTAACTGAAGTTAAACTATTAGCAGCTTCTGACAGGTAATCTTCAAACAGTAACATAGTGTTAGAATAGGTATCTGGTATATTTGGCAGGAATTAAGCAGTTAATGTTTTATCAGTTTGAAGTTAATGATGTACACAACATTAGTGTTTCTGCCTCTGTTCTCACAAGACTTTCCATATATCACCCTGGAAATGTTGTCTGATTTGGTATTGTGAAGGTAACACTCTTAATTTGACTGCCAAGAAACTTAGCTAAATGTTCTTCCATCTCATATGTAAGATTTAATGACAAGCTGATGGGGGAAGGTAGAGAAAGATTGATAAAGGAGACTGCAGAAGTTGGTGGAAAGTGTTCCTTCTGCTTCATAGTACCTTCCCCTGAAGGAAAGGAAAGTATGGAAATAAATAAGCCTCAGGTAAGGCAAAACTCTTTCTTCCTAGAGTTCTTCACAATGGGCTGTAGGCATCTCCCTGAGAGGGTAGTTAATTAGGAATAAACAATTAAGTTAATCAGGAACAGAGAGCAAGAGGAAAAGGTGACCATAGCCAAGTTTCTTTATTATTGTTGAAGGTTATTTTTACATTACATTAATCATCTCGTAAGGTTTGTGTCAAGAGTTTTATTTGGGGGGAGTAGGTCATGGTGCACCTAGAACTCTGGATTCTGGTTGTATGACTTTGGGAGAGGCTTACTAGTATATGTGAATGCATGTTGCTCAAATGTTTTCTTTCTCTACAGGATGGATGAAAATTCAAATCTTAATTTACAAGCTGAATCAAACTGCAGATCAGAATGAAAGACTGATGAGACCCTGTACTTATTTACTGAGCTATTTATTCAGCATCAGAAGCATGGTATCCAAAATTAACTGTGCCACTACAATCTCAAAATCACTTGGAAAGACAGTAGGCGTTCTGAAAGTTTTTTCTCTTGCTGAATCACACACACAGTTCCCACCTTCTGCAAATTTATGTTTCTTATGTGCTATGGTTCCAGTTAAACAGATGCAGCAAACCTCACCTTGGTATTAAAACCCTGACACAAAGGAAGACTAGTGAGTGTGTTCAAAATGTCCATTTCCTGAACCAATATCCCTGAACTAGCCCAGTGATATGAAAACCTAGCAGATATGATAACGAATGTGAACCCTTCCCTGAAACCTTTGCAATAGTAAAGGCTTTCCTCAGTCAGGAGGTTTAGGGATGCATCTGAAACCCAGGGGATGCAAAGGTCATCATTTGCTTTACTCCAGAAAGTTTACAATTAAGACCTGCGAGAGTGAATGGCAACCCTTAAGCAGATATTGGAGATATAGATAGGATTTCTTCTTGGCACTGAATCACATGGACACTTCTGATTTTCTGTGCTTGTAAGCTGGCTGTATGCCCAGCGATAGGCAAGCTGAGGACAGAGGAACTACAGCGTTCCCATCCTTCACACACATTTCAGAGCAGCTGGAATATTTATGCTCCTTACTATGAAATTGTGTTACATTTAGTGGAGTTGCAAGCATGAAGTGCAGGGAGGATTATCTGTTGCTATTATTTTATAAAACATGATAATGCTCTCCTGTGAGCAAGTGTAATGGCTTCTTAATCTCCAGGGCTCTATCACAAGCTAACTTCCTGGCCCTTGGTGCCTTTCACTACTCCATTTGCTGCTTGCTAATTAGTGCCTGCTCCTCTGAGGTGCTGGGCAACCATGTATCCCATGTACTTCCATGGAAATTCAGGCCACTGAGCGCCAAACAGAAGCGTTCTGTTATGCTCTATGCCTGTTAGGACAGCTGTGCCCCACCAGTCCAGAGTGCCACTTTCAGGACAAAACAAACAAGCATCAATATAATAAATCATTAATAACTCAATAGGTGACAACTGCTGTGAGCAGCTTGTATCTGTGCTGTCAAACCCATTCTTATGTTGCCAGAACCCCTTGCACAGTTTTCGGCTGCAGGGTGTTGGATACCCCGGCTGCTTGGTCACACCAAATTGATGTCATCACCATCAAGCAACATCCTGGCACTGAGATGAGTGATGCTGTTACCTCCCAGTTAAGAAATGGGTTTGCTGCTGGCTTTGTGGCTTTGCTTTCACTGAGCCCACCAAGCAAGACTCTTGAAACTGGCAGCAATGCAGGGGGAAGCCTTGGGGAAGCTGTACAAAGCTGTTTGTGAGCATGTTAGCAAGCTGGAACATATCTGCAGGCATACTTTTCTCCTTGGTCTGCAGACAGTGGAGTAATTTTCTCACACTTAATTGTGTGATACACATGACTAACAACTAATACTCTGTTTAAAGAAATAGGCGAACCTCCTTCCCAGAAGCTGTTGTAACACTGTGAACATATATCTAGAGGGACAGAATTTTTTCTTTTCCTTTCCTTTCAATTCTAGTGTAATCAGAAGCACTGCAGATTCAGCTATCTATAAAAGTATGTCTCCAGAAGGAGTTTGATTTTTTTTTTTTGTGAAATGACTGTACAGCTTTTATTATGCGTGGCAGATATGGTTGGAATACAAATATGGAAATTGTATTTTACATTACAGACCTTTGGGTAATGAATTAAAAGGTAATACCAACATGTCTGTCATTGAAAAATGCCAAAATATGAAGGCCATTTCAAGAAATGTAAATGAACTGTAGGAGAAAAGGATATAAGGGGTTTTCTCTTTGTACCTCTATTATTTAGAGATATTTACATCCTTTTTTCTATCAAGGAAGGAGATGCCTGTGTTAGAATAGAATCTAAATTCTGGTCCATCTTATCTTGGCAGCATCCTCACTCTTTTCCTTTGATTGTCCATCTCTGGCATCCCCTGGCTGCAGCACAGAAACCACAATATGGAAGTGGAAAAACTGCAAGCTTGGGACTTATCTTGGAATAGAGTCAGGGTGGAAGAAGGGTATCTAGAATAGAATTAGGATGGAAGAATGTTATTTAGACCATGAAAATCAATATTTAGGAAGGTTTTTTTTGAAGTTCTACTTTGCTCTTAAGCATTAATATCCTTCAGCAGAAAAGCAAAATTTTAGCACTAAGACCGTAAAATAACTCACTTAACAAAATATCATCACTGCTTTTAGGCTGGTAGATATTTGTTTTGTATTCCAGCATTGGAGTCTGTGAAGTGGGAAAGGAGCAAATTAAATTACACTTTCTAAATTGCATCTTCCCATATTAATAAGTGATTTCACGTCAGGAATTGAATAAATAAAGAGCAGGTAAGGCATGAGTGGGACGTGAGACTGCACTGTGATATATTAGACTTAAGGCTCACTAAGTAAATAAGAGAATTATCATTTGAACCCTCCACCTTTCCTCTCCTTCCCATGATCTTCACTCTCAGTGTGTTACCAAAGAGAGGGGAGTGAGCCAGGATTTCCCATCATAACTACTTGCCTCTTTCTAGCCACCTATTTTTCAGGGACTTCCAAAATTAATCTTGGGTTGAATTTAGTATGATAGAGCCACTTAAAAAAATTTGTGAGCAATCTTACTTTCACCAACAAGCCATGTGTATTCCTAGCTTTGACCTTAATCAGAGCTTTTGGATTCTCTCTTGATAAAAGCAGTAATGGACTTTCCATCCATGTCTACTCTTACATGTGTAGGAAGAATACATCACATACCTAACACATATTAAACATACAGTGCCTTTCATCCAGGAAGCTCAAAGAGATTTTGTTTCTTTTCCCTGCAGAAAATGCAAGGAAATTATCAGCATATACAGAAATGTACAGAGAAAATCCTAATGGGCATCCAAGTTTATTATCTATCTTCAAACAATATTTTATTTTTGTCAGCAGTGGAATATCAGGATCTGATTTGATACACATATATATATATATATTTGGTACTCTCCATACTGTAGGAGTAATAATATTTTATCTACAACATATATATTAAAATATTATAATTATATATAATTATGTTTATATAATGGCTTGCACAGGTCATTCTTATCATTCAGAGAAATTTGGTAAATTAGCCAGTGTGGAGTTTCATGCTGTGATGACTAGATAATTACCAATAGTCATCCCAAAAAACACAGTCGAGTCCCACATTAAATATTACTTATGTGTCATCATGAAAAGACTCCTCATTACATAGATAGAATAACTCCCTGATTTTAGCTGTTTATTTTTCTTTTCAATTTTGCAACAATGAGCACAAGTTTTTTGTGTGATTGCCATCATACTTTCTGCCAGATATACTTATTTTGACTCCAAAGCAGACATGAGTCTGACATTCAGATGCCACGTTGGTTTTTTTTTACTGTTAGCATTGGTCTCATTTTTATTTCTATTCAAATATTATATATTGAATATAATATATTCAATATAATATATTGAATATAATATATTCAATATATTATATTCATATATTATATATATGCATTATATATTGCATTTAATTCCAATAGGAGATTTTTTTAAAAACAAATGTTCAGCGATAGCTGAAAAGACATTGTCAAACGTTAGTCTTAATTGTAAGCACAGATTTTTTAATTTTACTCTGGGTTTACAGTTTTCTCTGCAAGGAATGAGGTAACTTGACACTATTTAAAAGTAATTTTTCATTTCTACTTTCCAGGGCAATATCTATGTTTCAGTAGGTTCTTTTCGTCTGATTTTCCAATTGCAACAAAATATTGCATGATATCTATTCAGAAACAGAGGGAAGATTATAAATGAAATATTTAATTTCTAAAAAACCCGAAAATCTACTGGGAAAGCTATAGCAGTATTTTATGGAAAATGGAAAACAGAAGCTTGATTTTTTATTTTTTTTTAAAAACTCTGTATTTCTGCCTGAACGTTATTTCCTGTGAAACATCCTCTCCTTCCCTATTATTTGGAAGATCAGTTCAATGCAGAACAGGTGACATGGCACAGGGACCTCAGTGCAAGCAGCACTAGAAATATGTGTATCTCTGCATCCAAGTTCTGCATGCATGTGTGTCTAAAATTGTGGGAGGGAGAAATAAAGGGGAGCATTTCTTCTGAGTCTTTCTCTGGAAAGCATTCACATGAAAATATTAATTCTGTCAAATAGACAATTTTCTGTCAAATAGACAATTTTCTGTCAAAACATTTTGGTTCAAATGTCCCTAGCACCAATTAAAGTCCACTTCTGTAATATGTGTAGGGTGAGATGGAGCCCAATACGAGTCCTAGCTTGAGTTTGCAGTACTGAGAGGACATGATTTTGTTTTCTCAATTCGTAATATAAATTCAATAAAAGTATTGACATGAAGACTGCTGTTTCTAAATGCATGCAGATTGGAGCTTTAATTTTAAAACTGAACAGTTTTGATCTGGAAATCATTTAGAATCGATTAGGTGCTATTTTTACAACCATTGTCTAGAAATGGTTAAGTTTCAACATTTAGAATCTTTTCAACATTCTTTTATGACCATGCAAAAATGATTACTTGGCTCATGGTATTTGTGGAGTGAGTTCTCCAAAACTGCAAATCTCAGCTTAAACCAGAGGTGCTGGAACTGGAGGACTTGACAGTGCAACCATATTCCATAGCAGATTCCTTAGTATGGTATTTGCTGAGGTCTGAGGAAACTGTTACTTGGTAGCACCAGCAGAACTCTCAGCAGATCTCTGCAGAAAGCTTTTTCTCTCCAACGGAAGTCCAGCCCCTACCTTTGCAGCATCTGATAAACTATGCAGATCTTTGTCTCTTCTGTTGCCTTTCTTTGATCTGTCCCCTCATTTCTCTCATTTCTTTTCATCGTTGCTCTCTTTGGAAATTCACAACCTTTGCTTCTGATCTGCCTTGAGCCATTAAGATGTGTGACTTTTGGGGGGGGTTTTTGGTGGGGTTTTTTTTTTTTTTTTTTTTTCATTTCCTTCTAGATTTGGAGGAAAATTCTGCTTCTGTAATAATTTGTTCAGGTTTGGTGTTTCAGTTTGGGATTTTTTCTCCTGTCTCTTCCAATCACTGATGTTGTTCTTGGTGTCTCTTTGTTCTCCTGATGCTTTTGTGCCACATATGCTCATGGCAAATACATAAAAGATCCTGTAGAAATAGATCTCCTAAAGAAAAAAAGCTACAAGTTAATCCATTTTAGTTGCCTGTTTTCTGATCAGCTGGCTCAAGGTGGTCGCCTGTGAATAATACAGCACTGAGTCTCGTAAGCCAAAAGTTTGATTCCTGCTAGTTCCCCATGTTAAGCCCTGATATGTTACTGCTTACTGATGAGTTATCTCCATCTATAAAGCAAGAAGGCATGTCATTTCCTTCATTCATAATAATGTTCAAAATGTATCACATTTAAAGTAATTTTCCTGAATTCATTCCATATTTTAAAACCATACTTTCAGAGCATGCAGCTGACCTGGCCATTAAGCTCTGTTAATATTTGTTCTTACTGTGCTGAGGGAGAAGGGATTGAGGGCATAGAGAGAAGAAATATGGGGCAATCCTAACTTTTTTCAGTATTGCCACCAAAGCTTGACAAAAGATTTTGCAGATAAATTAAAAATGAAAGATGAAGAAGTGTCTTTTTCTCCCATTTTTGCCATAAAATTCACACTTGTAATTTCTACTTATACGTATGTCCCCAATTCTGTTGCTAAAAAGATTGAGATTATACCTTTTTTCCTCTTTTGCTCCCTTTCCTGTACGTTTCCTATGCTCTGTGTCCTCCCAGGCAAGCTCACTGGCACACTTACATTAGGGGGGCTTTGCAGGGCAAGCATTCGAACAGACCAGCTGCCTGACCCAGGGCTAGGAACTTGTGCAAATCAGTGCTCACCAAGGGAGGGGGTGGGAGAACATGGTACTCAAAATCCATGGATCTGGAGGCATTTCACCTTGCTCTTAGAATGTGCGACAAATTATGTCAGTAACTCTGGGGATCTGGGCAAAAGTCCTTGTGACATTATAGCATTGCTTGTAATAGTGTCTTCTTTTCTCCATGAAATCACAGCTTTATCAGAAGACCCTGGATTTGTAAACAATGGATGCCATTTTAGGATCTGTTGGTTAGGATGCTTTGTGTTCAAACACCTGCTTGATGATTTAGCTTGTAGTCATGCACTGAGCAAAATCTAACATTGAGCAAATCATTCTTTGATTACCTTCATAGCTTATTTGTGTGATAATTTGTGAATCATTTACATATGTTAGCCATTTAATCAACAGCCATATATAACATGAACATGATGTTTCTTAACTTTGTTGTCATGTACAACTCAGATGCAATGTCTCTGATGATTGTGAAGATTGATTATACATTAGTTAATGGCTATATATAATAAAGGTAATCAAATTACTTTCTGTGAACTTATTAACATGTTACATGCAATCTAAACAACTAACACAAAGGTAACTTCAAAAGCCTATTATGATTTTGAAGTGATAGATTCAAGGATAGGTACATCTGACATTTTCCAGATGCCTGCTACACTAGGAAAAGAAAGGAGGCATATTAAGAGCACTTCCTACAAAAAAGCCCCATAGTATTCTCCTTAGGGTGATAAAGAACTAAGCTACAGCTTCACAATGATTCAGATTCGGAGTGTCTGAACATATAAGTCTCTGAAAAAGTAAAATAAACCCCAGAGTTTTTTTGTTTTAGCCATCTAGAATTTTGTATATTTATTTTTTGATCTTCCTAGATCATAATGTACATTACTAATAATGCATGAAAAAAAATAAGAAAATAAGCAGCCAGCATTTTAAATGAATGGTGAGACTATATGACCTATATGCCTGAATCTATGCATCTTGCATGCTTGAGCTTTAATAAGAATCTTACGCCTATTTTTTCCTGTAGTTGTTGATAACTGTTTCAATTTTGCACATTTAATTTTGGGATGGCTATTTGTTAGGCTATGACAGAAAGATATTGAATGGTGAAAATAAGGGATATTGATGTGGAAGTGAATAGGATGATACAGTAACTATGAAAAAAACAGGAGACAAAGCTATTGCAGAGGCTTCTACTTTACCATGTTTAGTTAAAAAATTAACACTACTATTTCTACTAAACAGAAATGATAGTGGTCTCAACCTCTGAGAGATGGATTTAGTGGAATTCCTTCAAGACTCCTGGAAACACTTTAATTCCTTTCCATAAACCTCTTTATCTCTTCCTTCATCTGTGTCTCACTCTTATTTTGCCTCTATGCTAAACTTATTGTTTGCACAGAGATATGATTACTGCGAGGTGGAGAAAAAAGACTAAAGAATCTATGCAAGGAAACTTGTTAACTATTAGAAAGGAGAAAACTGAGGTTCAGAAAACTGAAGCCCTTGTAGGCTTTCTTTGGAGGACCAAAGGTTATGTGCTTTGCTTGTGTTGCGCAACCATACACTCATTTCTGGTTAAAAAAACAGTGATAACACAGCATTACAAATAAAGACTCACTATAGGCAGATCAGTTTAGTAATATTAAATGTCTTGAAACTTGAGTTCTTCACATGCTGAAGTCATGCATAAAATATATTTGTTACTCCAAACTAACGTGTTCCCCAAAATAAAACCCCAAGAAAGGAACAGTCTCCTTATCTACAGTCTTCTTGGATGAAAGTCAATCTGAGTGAAAATGTATCATACAGGTTAAACTGTGGATAATTTCATTTAGAACTCAAGGCTTTTTTCTTTCTTCAAAGTTAGCTCATCTCAATGCAAAAATGAGTCAAAGTGATTCTTAGTAAGGGCGATTGACATTGCTGTATCACCAGTCTGTGCACTTAACATTTTTGGTGCATTTAAATGCACACCTCCAGTTTATTCAGAATAACTTTTTTGAGTCTAGACGAGTTTTGCATTTTCTGCCTATTGATTCCAGAGATAAATAGATCAGACCTTGTATGAAAGGGGCAAGGCCCAGGGCTGGGCTGAGCCCTTGGTGCCCACACGAATCTCAAGGGCTAGTAGTACAATACTACTGACACAGCTCATGCATTTCCTTCCCTACAAATGCTGGAGGCTTTTGCCCAATGTCCTCCAGCTGCAGGAAACAGCCTTCGTGCCTGCAGTTTATGGTGCCATTCCACAAAGAGGCAAGAAATTCCTGGAAGCAAAGAAATTGTTTGCCAAAAGCTGCAGTTTATTTTCACCTCCATACTATTCACAGATTTAAGCTGAATGCACTTAACAATTTCAGCTGGATATACTTTTGGCAAAAAATAATTGAGGCTGTGGTCCACCAAAGGACACAATAGCAAGGGCAGCCCTTTATCCAATCAGCCAGTGGCTCATGACACAAAATAGCTGCAGGACTCCAAGGCCCTACTTGTCCTCATGCATAAAGGGAGGCAAACCTCTTTTTCTTTAAAAGAGAAAAACAAAAAATCCTAACTGTGGGTTATGAAAAAACCTGCAGCAGGGGCCTCTTCATTCCCTCTCTTGGGACACTATTTGACCTCTTTAAAAACACTAAAATAGTTACTGAGGGAGGAGACATGGCTCCCTGTGAGGATGGTTGCTGAGGGATGCATTTCTTGCAGTCCTCTAGCAGAAAGCAACAGAAGCCCTTGACTCTCTTCCAGACAAACCCAGACCCAGAATGGCCGAAACGACATTGTTCATATTTTAGACATGTTGTAAATACGTCCAAAGGAGCTTGGAATACCTTTCATCTCTGTTATGCTCTCACTTTTATAGGCAGTGTAGAAAAGCTCACACTTATCCACCCTTAACTCAGGTAACTATATGACCTAAAAATCTGAAGCCCATCTTTGCTAACAGACCTCTACTGACATCATTAGAGTTTTGCAAGTAATGTATCTCTTGCGATTAAATGGCTATTTTTTATTCCCATGGTAATTGATGAAAATTGGTTGAAAGAATATGATTTCCCCCCACCAAAAAAAAAGAAAATCCAGCTATGTGTTGACTTTTCCCACTTCTTCCAAGTGTGTATAGTGATACTCTGGAGTGTTTAGCTTATATCTCTTCAAGAGGTAGCAGGAGAATTTGGTTAAGCTGTTAACTGGCTTGGTTACCACAGCAGCATGCAACTCACAGAAGAGCAGTAGTGAAGTGACACTGGTGAAAAATGACATTTCAAACAACAGAGAGTTGCTTAAAAAAAAGCAGACAGCACCCAGTAGAGTAATACACTTTAGTTCTATCCAAATTCAGAAAGGAAACCTGTAATGTCTGCATTGCACAAATTATATTGGCACCCGTGCGAGTGCAGCTGGGATGCTTCTTCCTTATTTTGTGCTCTTCTTCTTGGCTTTTCTTCAGGGGACATATTTTCTCATTTTTGGAAAGTTGAAATCATAAAATAGTGATTGAAAAACAAACAGTAAAAACCAGAGCATGGTTGGAAATCAGGATGGCTAGAGGACTTTTTCATTCTACTTCCTTAATTATCTGCATTTAGCCAGAGCATATTAACATATTAATACATGGAAAATCATATTAATAGTACTCATCTTATCTTCCAGGAGCAAAAAGCAAATGAATGCAGCATAAAAAGGAGCAACGCTAGGTGCAAAGTTCAAACCCATGTGCCTAAGAAGGAAACGACACAGCCTGTTCTTATATCTGTTGGTGTTGTCATATCAATGAAAGGAGAATTATGGCTTTTCAGTTCAATCTTACAGAAAGCCATACATCTATCTGGGAAGTAGCCTATGTTAAGTATTAAGAAGGTAGCCAAAAGGCTGTACAAAACTGTAAATTATTTGGCATTCTCATCCTTGTAAGTTTTAATTATTTTAAAATATTTGCGATTGACTTCCTGATTATATTTCTTTGTTAGAAGACTCTTTTTCCCTGATAAATAAAAATTAATGCATATGTGAGATATTTGCTCTCTCTAAACAAATCCTTTTCTGATAAAATCTCACTAATTTGTCAATATTCTTAGTGGTTCGCATGAAAGAATAAAGAAGACAATCTCACAGGAAGATAAGTCTCCATCCTGAAGATAAAAGAAACAATTATGCTGATGTTGTGCTGTTTCATTGCAGATCAATATACTGATCTCAGCGATGATGGTAATTACAGAGTATGACTTCTGGGAGCTAAGCATTCTCAGCTCCACTGAAATCAGTAAAAGTCACAAGCATTTGAAGTCTTCCATCAGGAGGCTTTGAAACAGTAAAAAGCAAGCAAACAAATGAGCAGATAAAATTCAGCCACACACAGAGGGTCTCTTGATTTCTTCCTTTTCCATTTACATACCTTTTCTAGAGCGAAGTGCAGCATCATGGACACTGTCCCCTCTGACGATGATCACAGCAGAGACCATTAAAAAAAACCCCTAACCTATTTTTTCTTCTTTTTTTCCTCTTAGTGCGCTTCTTGAGAAAGCAGGAAAAATAGCTCCATTCACCTGTCTTTTTGCCTCTTTTTGAAATGGTATCAGGAGCTATGTTTTCTTAAAAGTGTGACACTTTGATCCTTAGGAGGCATTTGGCCTTAGATGAAAATCTAAGTAGCATTTTCATTTTAGCCCTCTATATTTAGAAACACATAAATATTTGCACTATAAAGAAATACATGCTCCAATATTGATACTGTGGAAAATTCTGTGTTTCTGAGTTGTTTTTTATCATGACTCAGAATATTTTGAGTTGCTTTGGGTTTTTTTGCTGCTTAAATATAACAAAGAGAAGTCAGAAAATTTTTTACCATCTCTATCGCAAAAGGAATTCTTCTATGTGGCAGATTTCCCTACCACACTCCAACAAGCCATGTGCTGTACTATTGGACTCCTCATCCACCATGGCAACCTATTTTCTTTTGATCTTCCATGGTTTACATTACAGGCTCTTTGAAGCAGGGGCTCTGATGCAGAGTATATGCTGAGAAGCAGCCATGATCACTTTTAGAGCTATAAAAATAAATCTGATACAGTACTCTTAACAGCTTTTAACCCCAAATATTCAGTTGAGGGTGGTGAGTCTTTCTCCCACAGGAGAAAAGACAGTTAAACTGGTAGCCGTTGCAAGGAGCAAGTCTGATATGTAGTGCCACTATTTAAATGAAAGTTATTGTAGAGGATTTATTTGTCATGCTTTTTGATCAGAAGAAGACCAAAGTGTGGCAGAACTGATCTTTTCAAACTTTTTCAGAAACTTAATTAATTGGTTTTGATGTGAGGGTAGAAAATATTAATTAAAGATACAGTACCTAAGTTTGTGTAAATAATGTTTTCCAGAATTAGCAGGAGACAAATCTGAAATGTCTGAGAGGCTGCATTTTCTATAAACTCCCAGGATTATCTGTTGTTAATCACAACTCTCTTAAACCTGATTACTTCGGAACAGGACTGCATGTTCCAGAGACCTTGTATTCCATCCTGATTGATGGATCACACAAAAGTATTTGAAGGGGGTTTTTTGTTTGTTTTGTCGAGTGGGTTTGTTTTTTTGTTTTTTTTTTTTGTCTAAATATATAAGGAAGGAGACACAGAATTGTGTAACAAAATGAGGAAAATGTCTTGGGCTGCTTCTTGACTGGAAAGCAGAGGCCTCCTCTCTCTCTCTCTGTCCCTGGTCCCCAGCTATTTGGATCACAGACATGTTCCTGTGGCCTAAAGAAACGAGGATTTGAAAAGAAAAGACTGATATAGTTCTGCTCTGTCCCTGACACAGCACCAGGCATTAAGGAGGGGCTCAGCTAGGGGTGGGGGATGTTCCCAACCTCATACACTTAGGTGCAATCTAATTGATTTTACAGCCCTTAGAAGCTGTCACACATAAGCAACATGTTACAGGTTTGATAGTTGTGCATATCAGAACCTGTGACACCCTGCACACGCTCACACAGTATGTGCAACATTTTGAAGTGCGAGTCCCTTCCCCCTCCGTCTGTCACTGCAGGTCACTGCACCTAAATTGGGACCAGGCATTTTCCTTTTGCTGCTCTCTGACAGGTTTTCTGAGAATGAAAATCACCATTAGTCTCTTGCTAGTGCTGTCAAGAAGCTTAATGCTTGGTATACATTTATGGGGTGACAAAAACACAAGGACATCTTGTTTACGGCCAGCTTTCTTGGTCCTAGAAATCAAGTGAGCTTTCATCTACCTGGCCTGGGTGCCTCGACTTGAGTATGCATGGCTGTGAGGGGCTACAAACACCATAAAAGACAGTCCTTATCCTTTCACTGAACAGGCACTGAGGCTTTCTCTTGCACAGTATTCTGCAAAATGAAGCACATCAATCTAGATTTGAAAGAGAGCTTTCAAATTACAGGTAAAGGGACTTTTAAAAATTCACAAGGTGTTAGAATTTTTAGCTCCAAATTCAATTTTAAAGAAGAAAATATTTTGCCTAAGGAATTATCAGGGTTAAAGGCTGGAATGAGGTGTAAAATTGTATGAAGAAGCCCTGTGACTGGAGTTAAGACATGCCCTCAATCCTGGGCATGGCAGCCCCTGCTACAGCTGAGTCATGCCATTGACATCAGCCTTCTGTGCACCCTTTCCTTTCCTCCTTTTTCTTCCATGGATACATTCTCCCAGAGGAGATCCAGCCTTTTCATCTATCCCAAATATTTGCAGTTTAGCTGGCAAAAAAAAATAACTGACACACCATGTGCAAATTGATCACAGGCAAATGATAATTTGTGGTGGCCTGGGAAGGGTTATTAAGTTTCTCACTGGACAGCAAAAGAGCGTGAAGGTCTCTGCAAGACAAGCCTCAAAGGGGAAATACTAGGTTGAAAGGGAGAAGGGGATATAGCACCAAGCCCGGAAGTACCCAGGGGCAGGTCAGCACCAGTGTTAAGAAAGGCAGCACGAAGTGTGGCCTTCAGCCTCTCTACACTCTCCCCAGGGGAATCTATAGTTAAACAAACATTACAGTTCATAGAATACTTTGAGATCCAAGAGAGAAGCAATTATAATTGGACGAAAAAGCAACTGGCTTTGACCAATTGTTAATAGTCTTTTCTGGGTGCTCCGTTTGGAATTACTGTTTTTAAAGAAGCAGTGTTTGGGGATGTTTTTTGTTGTGAGTTTGTTGGATTTTTTTTTAAGAAAATACTAAACATATAATCTCTTTTTTTAAAAAAAATACAACAAACAAACCAACAGAGGGGGGTGGGAGAGGTTGGCATATATTTTCAACCTCCTACATTCATTCCATAAATTCATCTTGCCCTCTTCCCGTCTTTCCTCATGAATAAAAGAGGCAAAATATCCACATCTGAGTGAGTAACCCTGGCTCTGCTTAGGTTCCCACATTCCCAGCAGCACTCACAGAGCAACTGGGCCACAAGCTGCCACATTGCTTCAGCTGCTCTGCAAAGCTGACAGACTCTCTATGGTGCAACACTATGGACATAACTTCCAACATGAAGCTGCATCTAAAGGTTGCAGGGGAAGAATTATTAGCTTTTAGCTGATATATAGCTAATAAATATTAACAGTTAATTTTATTCTGAGAGCTTGGACCCATCACTCATCATCTTTTTAACCTTCAGCTGTGCTTAGGAGCACCATACTTTGTGGAAAATAGTAGGGGCTGTGCTTCAAGGGGAACTCTGAAAAGTCAGTCATAATCACGGAATCACAGAACAGTTAGGGTTGGAAAAGACCTTAAAATCATCCAGTTCCAGCCCCTCTGCCATGAGCAGGGACACCTGAGCACTGAACCATGTCACCCAAGGCTATGTCCAACCTGGCCTTGAACACTGCCAGCAATGGAGCATTCACAACTTCCTTGGGCAACCCATTCCAGTGCCTCACCACCCTTA
>JAOEHY010022467.1:13677-38983 GCA_025447955.1 Psilopsiagon aurifrons
CACAAGTTAAAAACACAGTGCTGCACCAACTACTAAGAAGGAGAAAAATGACTGCTACTGCTGAACCCATGACATTGCTGCTTGCTGTGATTACATCTCTGTTTGAATTCATCTTCCAGAAACTTATGTTTATCCACAATTTCTTCTGTTAGCATTGAAAATGGGATTAAATATGCATTCACTGATTATTTAGTGTATGCTAAATCTTCTGTCCCAAGAGACATATTTTGCTTAGGGGTTAAAAATAGCCTTTGTTCACTAACATACAAACTACTGTGTACTGCAGACGCTGCACACTAACTTTCTGCATTGTTGCATTAAAATGGGAATATGGGAGTAGGAAGCATTGTTTCTCCTGCACATAGGACATGAATGGTTTAATAGCTGTGCTGCTCAAAGCTTTAGTAACTCCAGGGAATATTACTGTCTGAGCACTGCAAAAGGTTCAGCACTGATCTTTGCATCAGGTTGTTTTAAGGTACCTCTTCACAATTACTATTCATAGTCATGATAGTGTGTTCTTTCTTCAGTGCGATTTCTGCCAAGACCAGATTTCTGCCAAGCCTGTCAGAAATATCTGAAAGTTTCTTCATTTTGATTGTGGAGGCTGAAGTGCTTGGAGCCTCAAAGGAGGAAAAAAAGGTGATCAGCTCCTAGCCACTGTGAAATGTCACTACAATAACCAAAAAAACTATTAGGGAAGTCAGAAAGTCTTCTGTCATTTGTTTGGGGGTTTGGGTTTTATTTATCAGTATTGGTTTTTTCCTCAGAAGTTTTAGGCTCTGCAGCTCTCACTGCCTTCAGTGAAACCTGCAAATAAGCAAGTTTCCTTGCTGAATTTCCCTTCCTTCCCTCCTCACCTCCTATAAGCTCCAAAGTACTTAGGTGGGGAGGGGTGAAGTTTTTCATCCAGGCAGCGATGAAAGCTTCCAGAATACAGTCAGGCAGAAGGGCACTCACCACTTGCAGAATCTGATTTCTCAGTATTAAGATTCCTCTTGAGCTGGGGTTACAGATAGAAAGTGCTCAGGCTGCACATGACATCCCTCAGGTGCTCATGGCATCCTATGCCAATTCAACATCTGAGGATGATGTACCACTGTTATTGTGTGTACAAGGGAATAGGTGATGAAAATACAGATATTTTTAATAGCTTAGTGATGCACAGCTGCAAGTTACAAGTGAACTTCTTGGATCTGAAAGAGTGACACCCTTTTGCCCTGATTTCCTTTCAGTTACTGATTGGAAAAGCCTTATATACTGCAGGTACTATGAGCCCTTCACCCTGAAACAGGGCAGGAAAATTGAAAAATGAAAGAGAAATTGACTTTAAGAGAGTTTAAGTACTTGAAATCAGGTTTTCTACCCTTTTCTTTTAAATTACTAATCTCCACCTGTGCATGTCCATTTGACCTGTGAGACAATTTGTACTATAAGATCCTAAGTGGTTAATGGTAGGCACACAATATTTTCAAGCATTTTCAGTATTAGGTAGTATCTCTTGGCTTTGGATGCCTTTTTATTTATTTATCTACGTATTTAATGTTACCTTCTTGCCTGCAGTGCTTCTCTCTAATTTATGATTACAAACAAAGGTTATAGACTCTTATTCAACTGTTACAGCATTTTTATACAAATGCTCATTTACTTTGTCGTAACATTTAGCAAGAAGGATTAGTCAATGTGATCCATCATTCTGCAATTATTGTGTGAAGCTGTTCTATCCAAAATGTTTCCAGTGACCATATTTTTTGCAAGCTAATTAAATATGTCAGACATAATGTTGCCCTCTACTACTACATTATGTTTCCAAATATAATAAAATTGGAGAATTTTCAATGCAAGGTAAAAACAACATATTTTTTCCAGTTGGCATTTGATGTCCATGGTGGGAAAGTTGCACAAGGCAGTTGCTCCTGGCAGAGAAGCAAGTCCTTCAGTGTATATACTTCACATTTTCATTTAAGTCAGGGCATATTTCAGAAAATGCTGGGAATATGCATTATATATATTGAATTTCAAGTGTTATTTTTATGAAGGTTCATCTTACAAATTATCAGTAGAGTAAGAGACAGGAATTGGTGGTCATTTTCCTTCACACTGTCTTCATGTCCTCAGCTCTCCTGCAGTTCCTGGAAGAAGAAAAGCACATGGAAGTACAGCAAACTATGCAGATCTAGGCATCCTAAGAATTGACTAAACACTTTTGAGTTTCCCTTGCCTACAGTTGGAGTGTATCACATCACAATTTAGGAAGCTTACTTGGAAGAGTTGTGAAACTGGGTTTGACTCTTCCAGCTATGCATCTCTGTGTATGCATTTGCAAGTTTTCTGCAGGAGAGAAGTAGAGAGTCTATGACTAAAGGCAGGACAGCTAGTTTTAAATAGCAAACATGGCTTGCTCTACCATGAATTGCCAGCAGCTCAGCACCACAAAAAGCCCAATTTAAGGACTCACACATCACTGGCTTAATGGAAAAAATGAGAGGATTTCTGTAAGGCACTATTTGTGATACTGCCTTTTGAAAAACTACATCAGTATACAAGCGAGTCGCCCTGTTCAATATGTTTAAGCTTTGTTTCATCTTGTTAGAATGCAAGCTGAGTTTTGAAAGTCTTGTTCTGAGTGGCAAACAGCCCCAGATGGAAGACAGGGCTTAAGTAAAAAAATGGCCACCTAAATTAAATTCTTAACATTATTTTCCCCTAGAAAAATCTTGTGCCTAAACTATTGAGTTTTGTAGGAAAACATTACTCCACCTTGTTAAATGAGAGTGTTAGTTTTTCAAGCTTTGACTGAACTGGGATTTTGTTGATGGTGGAAAAT
The DNA here is from genome assembly GCA_025447955.1 of Psilopsiagon aurifrons. NCBI lineage: Eukaryota > Metazoa > Chordata > Aves > Psittaciformes > Psittacidae > Psilopsiagon > Psilopsiagon aurifrons. The sequence continues at coordinate 16,505 of JAOEHY010022467.1, forward strand.
AGAAAGGTTTGAAAGCAAAACCATTCAGAAACTAATCAGTATGTCAGCTGACCCATGTGCAAGTGCAGCAGTTATAACTAATGTGCTAAACCTTTAAAAATCATTCTCTGCCACAGGGAATGTTGGATTACATGGATAGCTCATTAGCAGGATTGTCACTATGAGGTGCAAGTAGGCTACCTACTAGCCTACTTCTAGCTACCTACTTGTGTATATAAATGTGTGTGTGCTTATAGTGTATGTACACAAACAAATACTGATTTCATGGAAGCCAAATGTAAAACCCACATGAGTGAATAAAAAGTTGCCTTGAATCATGAAGAAGCATTGGGAATGTGACCTGCTGGAGAAATAGGAAAGGAGAGAATGAGTACTGAGAGTCACAGAAAGGTCTGATCCATTATGTAAATTTTGGACAGAGTAGGTGAGAAGGACTGGAACTTACCTGACGGAGAAGAACTACTGCTTGTGCAGTAATGAGAATTTGATGAATCTTTTATAGTAACACAAAACCAGGAATTGCTCCAAAGGGTACATTGTACCTACTGAAGTGTGGTTGCATTTGGCAGCTTCTCCTGACTTGAGAACTTCTGAACTCTGCTACTATAAGTCACAATGAAAAATATGATAATTTTAGGAAGTTTTGACCTTCAAAATAGGATTTATAAGTATTTAATTACTACACCTGTAACTGTGTAGTCATGTCTGCAATAACAATTACGGGCAAACAGACAACAGCCGTATTCTTCTTCCTCGTTTTTTCACATTCATGGGAATAAGAGTTTGTTGTAATCAAGTTATATTCCTTTTCCCCATAGTAACACTTACTTCCTAGAGCTGTCTGTAGTTGGTTCCCACAGCAGCTGAATGAGGAGAGCAGAACAGTTGGCTTGGGCCTTTTCACTGACTGGAATGCCAAATATTCTCTGCTTCTTACTTCCTACCTCTGACTGAGGACATAGTGCTCAGTGAATCACACTTAAGGTCAGCAGCATAGGATGACTTCAGCATCATATTGCATCTTCTCTCCTCCCTCTTTGTCCCAGTCTCGCCATCTTGCTTACCTCACAGGAGCTAGATTTCAGATAGACCACATTCTCCTCACCCTCAGATGTCTGGTCTTTTGACTTTCTGGATTACTACTGATTGCACTCGTGTGGAAGCACTGACACTGCCCTGACTGGAAAACTTTCTATGTGGGCAGCAATAACCATAGTGGCTGTGGTTTTTCCCCAGAGTCCAGAAGTCAGGATGCTTAATGGCTGCTGCAATATGTGAAAACCAAGCATTTTCCAGATAAAAGCGCAGATCATTTCTTTGTATCATAACCACATTTGTTAGCCTCTAGATGCATAGATTTGGGCCTTAATTAGATCTTTTGCTGAGAAGTGATCCTTCCTCTGGGAGGAAAGGAACATATTCCTGTCTACCTAGCATAGACAATGTTGATTTGATAGCATTAAATTTATTCAGCCCATTTGTACTAGGCATAAGGCTATCCATGAAGTTCAGTATGGAAAAAAGTAGCTATCAGTACTCATTCTCTTATCTTTAGATTGTAAAAGATAAGCATGGATTAGCCAAAACACTGTATTAGGCAGTTATGGATCCCATGGAGTGCAAGTTCCCTCACTCACTGTGGTGACAGTGGTTTGCTGGGTCACTGATGAGTAGAAGGTGCTCTGAAACCAGAAGAGGCACAACTGAAACAGGAGGTCTGTGGCAGACATTTCAGGCCATGGTTTATTGGTGCGTCAACCACTAGAGGGTGCAGGCAAGTTTGGACTACCTCTGTATCGTTTACAGAGGCAGCTCAGTCGGTTATTGTAGTATTTTCCTCCAACTAGTGTTGTAATAAACCCTAGTAACTACAGGACAAGCTCCTGACAGTGTCACTGACACAAAGCAATAAATGTAGCTTGGCTGAAAATACTAGTAGGAGTATTTTCCATTTTCTGGAAAAATTTGCTCAGAGAATAGGTCTTAATTACTCATTATAAAACTAATGTCAAGTTGTAAGGTTTGCACCACCTGTGCCTGTCCAGGAGACACTACTGGGTATCATGTAATATTTTAATTAATCGTTTTATAATAATTAGTGTTTAATTATTTGTTAACAGCTTAGCTGAGAGAAAAACTTGTAGTCAAGTGCAGGTGATAAAAGGTTGAGGAGGAGTGCAAATGGGCTGAATAACTGAGTTAGAATTTAAAGTTGTTTTAAGAAAAGTAACTGAATAGAACAAGTATCAAGGATACTCTTGGGCAAGGACAACCAAGACTGCAGATGTAACACTGGAAATGACTGACCAGGCAGAGAGGTACATCTCAATATATATCAATAAAATCACAGAGCTGATTCATGTTCAGATGATGTAACGCACTGATACACGGCCATCCACATCCTGAACACGGGCAGGTGGGGAACAGAGAGAGCAGGGCTGCTCTGCAAGGGGAGACGTGCTGGGAGCCACGGAGACCACAGCACAGGCACTGCCTCACCAGGGAGACACAGCCAAGGGCAAGCAGGTACAGCCAAGTTCTGGTAATGGGATCCATCAACAGCCCCAGCACAGTGAGGGGATGAATCAGGATGAGGGGCCATCTGAGGGAGCAGCCAGAAGCAAAATATTACATTGACATCATTTAATGACATAGAAAAAAGTCCAAATGTACAATACAAAACAAGCAACTAATATAATTATCCCCTCAAGAAAACAGGGACGTCAAACTCTAGAAGTCTACTAGCATTTTGTTCTCTGTAGAAGATTCATTTAAGGCTGTTAATTTCTTCCTAGGGAAATGACTTTCATTGTGTCCTCTCTAATGCTTGTACCTACATAAACAATCTTCTACGTTGGGCTTGCCCAACATAACAGCATCATTCCATTCTCTTCTGCACACAGAATTTTTAAATCAAGGTTATAAATTAAGCTCATTCTTACTTTGCCTTTTGTTGAAAGCTTTTAATTTTTTTCTCCTGTGCTTTCACATGATTTCTTATTATGAAATTACCTAAAACTGACAGTTGCCAGTTGCAAAAAGGGTCTCTGCTGATTTGGGAAAGATGAAATGCGTGGGTTTTTTCATCTACTCTTAAAGTCTTGGGTGGCTGTAGGGTTTCTTTTGGTTTGGGTTTACTTGTTTGTTTAATTAATCTGTTAAGACATTTATATCTAGAATAATTGACTATTAATAATGAGGATCTATGGGTATATCTACACTGTTACTTCCCTGATTTGCTGTTAAGTCCCTATCTTCTGATCATCCAAATTGTGTATCCCTGTTAGTTTGTTTGGATCCTGTTATGGACCAAACCAAGTTATTTCCAAGATAAAAGCCAGTTGGGAACTTAGAGATGATTTACTGAGGAGAACATTTCACATAAACATGACAGCTGAGACCCTGCCCAGATTGGGATATCCCTGTCCTACATAGTAATCCCAGCACAATTCTAGCAGACCTTCTGCCCCTAAGGTCTTACAAGCCCTTATGCCATGTCAAAGGACATGCAACCTGTTTTCCCTTCAGTATTATGCTACCCTGCCACTGGGTCAGCCCTCACATCAGTTCAGCTATGTTGAACCATAAAACCTCTAAAATCTAGTAAGAATGTCTTTCAGCCACTGGGACCTGTGTTAGATGCCATGCAGCATGGGCACAGCTGTTTGCACTGCTCTTAGAAGAGTTAAAATGAGTGAGTGTGCGCACCAGTCACACTTAGGCTAAAGAGTAGGGATCTTGGCAATATAGACATCTTTTCCGTTTGTTTTAGATCTGCTTGGGTTCAGGCTTAAGTTTTTTGTTTGCATTTCAGATTTTGAGAATAGCTGAGTGATATTAAGACTTCTTGAGGAAAGTATTTAAGGCCTTCTTCAGTATAGAGCAAGCCAGTTATCACCAAACAGATGCCAAAAAGAAACAACAAGATGAGCAGCCTAGGATGCCTCTGTTAGTGTTTGGCACAAAAGTCAGTAGTGCTTTGAACTATCTGTAAAGACAAATTTGACCTAGAAAAGACCTATATTTAAATTGAGCTAGTAAGGAAAGAAAAGAGGGCTTACGTGTGGAGCCTGCTCATGACTGTCGGTACTGACAGCAAGTACCTGGAAATGGTGGGCTATGCAGACACACAGGTAGCAGCAAAGAACAACAGCTTTCCAAATGCTGGAAATTTGCTAGAAAATTACTTGCTTTTTGGTGAAGCAGTTGCATGGTCTCTAGTAAACAACATCTAATTGTGTATATATGATATTGTGACATGATTTGATATTCACACTGGAATTCTCAGTTCACTGTAGCCACCTAAAAGCTAAATGTGTCATCTGCACTTACATATGTGATCTTTAATCAGTGGCAACAGCTCTGTATATCTTTCTTTTAGGATGACCTATTAAGCTGTCATCTGTAGCTGCTTGACCTATAACAGGTAACGCCATCAGGAGAAACGAGCACTAAAATGGAAAATAGCTATACTTGCTTCCATTAACATTCATCTGACACTCCAAAAGCCTGCATCTAGGCCAACACAACTACATGAGGAGTGCAAGCTTACCATGATGGTACACCTGAATTATTTCTTCCTTGTGCATTTCTGTTTCTTCTCTCAATTCTCAGGTAGCAAGTCAAATCTGCTGCTTATTAGCCCCATCCTTGATCTTGTACTGAAATTATCTATTTGCTCTCCTGATAGTTTGTTAGACTAATGGCACTCATTTCTTGATATATATATATATATACAGCTATATGTGAGAAAAAAAGCAGACCACATTTAGTCATTGCAGTCATTTCAAACTACAGAATCTCTCCGATAGAACAAAGAAAAGGGACGCATAGATGTAATGAAGCTTCACCTCTTTTTTAGTATGAGGAAGTTTTATTTCAAAAAGGTATCAGAAAAGTGTAAAAAAAAAATAATTATTTAATTAGATTAGATTTACGGTGAGATTCTTTAAGGGTTATTAAGCATTATCCTTCATAAGCAGTTGCTGTCTCAATGGTGCACATCACTGGTTACAGGAGAGGCTTTGGTCTGAAGCATGATGTTTAATTTCAGAAAAGCAGTCATTAATTTCTAACTTCAAAATTCTGCCAAGCATGTCAATCATTATTGACAACCAACAAAAATTCTGAATGTGGCAATAATTTAGTCTTTAAAAAGAGAAGAGAATAAATGCATCTTGCATATTTTTAGAGCTATGTAGTACAGCATTCTGCCATGCACAGTACTTCTGAATATTTAAACACAGTTTTCTCCATGGTATTTTGGGTACTGGTGGGAAAAAAAGGAGAAGGCATAAGGAAAAGGCTAGGTTGTGAAACCAAAGAGGAAGGGAGGAGAGAAGAGTGGGAGCAGCTGTCACTCACAACAGCCCTCAAACCACAGCAGCAAGGTAAGAGAATTTTATTTAGATGCAAAATCTGAAATGCATGTTGACACTTCAAAAACAGACAATAAAGAACATCAATTGGGGCACACTAAACCGGAGAGTAGAACTACATAGTTTTAATAACATATTTTTCCTTCAGCATCAAAATGTTTCTTGTCTTGTGAAGAGTAAACATTTAAGAACTGTAACTGATGGAGCAGGGGGAATAACATTTGTGGTGAACTACATATCCACGAAAATGATACATTTAAAGTGGTAAAATTATTTGTGAATTCATTCAAATAATTTTGCCAGAACCAACTTTGTCAAAATGTTATTGAGCATCTAGACCTTCATTATTTAACAGTTTTGGTACAGTAATAAATGAAGATAGTTGCAACAGGACAGCAGTACTTCTGTTCCCCTAATAGTCCAGTAATTAGAAAGCACATTCTAGACACAGCTTACTACCCTTCAGGAGTTGCTTGTCTCACAGTCCTCCTCAAGGACTATGCTTTCTGGCTTTCCTGCTCCTCCTACACATTACAGGCTGTTCTCAAACAGGCTTGGAGCCACACAACAGCAGCAAGAATGGCTAAGCAGATTATTACAGCAGTCTTGAAGGTACAGATTACCTGGTCTAAAGTACCTTTTGTTCTCTCCATTTAAGAGGAAGTCCAGAAATGGGCTTTGGTTAGTAGCTGTAAGGGGAGAGTAGGAAGAAACCAGCACTTTGTGTTGCCAGGTGAGCACCCATACTTTGAACTGCTCTACCCTTCCCCAGCGCAAGCAGAGCTGACCTCTGCTGGAATAAAAGTGTATGAAAAAGAAATCAAGGGATTTGTTTTACATCCAAATAAACAGAGGAAGGCATTTTTTGGCAAACCACTCTTTTCTTTTCAATAGATGTTTGCAGAAAATCACAGTAAATTATTCTTTCTCAAGAAAGCTAGTTGATGCAACACATGAAAACCAGAGGAAAACAATGGACTACAGGCACAGCGTCTGTGTTGCATCCATGTGAATCACTTGCAAAAATGGGCTGTATCTGCTGTATTTGGTCATATCCTGAAGCAAAGATAAAGAAAGAGAAGAATGAGTCCTGATTCCCTTTGGTAAATGCTTTCCACTGCAGACCCACAGAAGTGCTTCTCTTCCTTAAAAGTACCCATGTGTTCTCCACTCCTGCAGTATCATCTGTTCTTTACTGAATGTCTCACTAATCTGTAAGGTGGAAATGTGGCTGGTGCATTCATTTTATTGATTCAGAGAGAGAGGCAGATCCCTGCCTATAGAGAAAGCCAGGGATGATGTCCTAGGCCAGGGAGTTTGTCTCTCATGTTACCAAGTAACACAGCAATGATAATGACTTCTCAGGTCTGTAGTGAGGATACACTGGTGGCCGTCTGCAGTTACCAGGACTATTGCTACACACATATCAGCTTGTGACAGTCAAATGGAACTTTATCTAGCTGTTTAGAAATTGCTTATCTCTTCCTCCATCAGAAAATTCACAAGAAAAGGCTTTGTACAAAATACTGGGAAAAAAGATTTGGCCATAATTTATCTGGATTTAAAATGGAATTAAAATAGACTTAAAATGCAGAAAGATTTAAAAGCAAATATTATATTTGCTGACTTGGATGCATCTTTCTGCTGAAATCTGACTTCTAGTATCTATATCTTTACTTCTTTCACAAACCTGTGAGACGTCTTGGTGAAAGTGATATAGGAACGTAAACTGAAATTTAATGCAACAGTGTAAAGCCTAAGTTAAAAGCAGGCTGACAGAGAGGTATGTTGACTCATAGGACAAAGTACCATTTACACAGGAGGGAGAACTTTAAACATCAGGAGCTGCTTTAATTCATTAAAACTTCACTGGGAAATGTGATTCTGGCTTTTTTACTGCAATTCTTTTCAGGAAAGACCAACTCCTTTGTTTTCTTCACTGATAGTGAGGGAACTACTTTTGCAATGTCAGAACTTTGTGATACCTTTCTGCATATATAAAGTGTAGCATATATGTGACTAAAACACTTTCACTTTCTCATTTTTTATTGAGAAAATACTGTATAGACTTTTGTGGCAGTAAACTGACATGTTTGAAGTAAAGTAAAGCAAAGTAAACTTCACCTGTTGAGCCCAAACATATTTACCTCCTGGAAACTGATTCTTTTAATACAGAGAAGTACAGCTCATTTGAAGAATGATCAGATTACATGGTCAGCCTGAAAAGGAAGCTGTTTCATATAAAATGGGTTTGTTCTTGTACAGCTGTAGGTATGAGTCACTGACCTAATAACTCAAAGTATTGCAGGGATATTAAGAATAAAAAAATAAAGATTTTAATAAATTGTTGAGCCAATTAAAGAAGGCAGGAAATTGAAGACTTGTTCATCCTGCCTGAAACAGAAAACTTTGTGGCAATGAGAACAGATCATACCCCTAATGCTCCCAGTTACAAATCTTCTGGATCAACACCTGCCACTGGATGTACTGCCCTTTAAAGAGTTGTGGGAATCAATGAGAGTAAGGATCAAGAAGTATTGTGATTGCTTTCAGTAAGAAAGTCTTTGACACCCTCTCTCCTTTATTCAGACACTCCTCTTCTTACCTACCACAGCTGACAGCTCTGAAACAGCTGAACTGCAATGAAGAAATACCCTGAAAGGGTAGGGGGACCTGGTGGGCAGAACTGTTCTTCACAGACAACAGCTACCTCCCAGCCAGGGCAGAGGAGGTGGTTTTGATTGAGGGTGAAGAAAAGGGGGAAAAAAATTCTTTTCTTCCTTTCTTTGCATCTTCATCTCCTTTAAAACTAAAAGTGAGATTCATTTTTTCTTCTGTCTCTGCACTGGAGGGAAATATAAGAATCTGTTCACACATCTCTCATTTGGTGCCTTTGAGAGTGAGCAGTGTCACACCTAGCTTTCAGGCAGGAGCCTCATCTACAAGGGAGCAGCTCATACATTCCAATAAACTGGCTTAGAGTCAATTCAATTTAGATCAAAGTGATGATAATGTGCTAAAGGAAGTAAGTAAAGAGGTAATTCAGAAGGCGTTTCTGCCTTAGGAAAGGTTATCCAGCTAGCTACTTTTATGCTTTTTGTTTGTTTGCAATGCAGATTCAGCATTACTGCTGGAGTACTCAGAGCTCAGACCCAACGGGTTTTGTGCACAAGTATTTATTTGTGTTGATGCACGTGATTGGAGGAGCCAATGGGAGGTACAAGAAGTGTCCCTATTAGAACTAAGGAAATACATGAACAAATACATTGAAAAGATAAAAATATTCACAGTGCAGTCTCTGCTTTTCAAATTCTTCACTGTGATAAGAAGGAGGCTGTACCACACACAGCCTTTGCCAGTGGCCTATGTGACTATAAAAGCAAAGCTTCACTGAACAGCCTGTACTGCTGCAAATTCGCAGCCTCCCAGGCACCCACAAAAGCTACCACCACCTCTTTACAGTCAGCACTGCAGGAAGCACTGCTTGTGTAGTTCGGAAGGCCGGAGGCTTGCCTTCGAGAATAAAAGGCTTGGATCACGCTCCTTCTTGCCCTGGCTGAGGAAACCAAGCTAACAGAGGTAAAATGTTGTTGCTACCTCCAAATCTCACATGGGCCGTGAGGCTTCTGCTGATCCTAGAGTTTCCTCCCCCACCTGGTTCCTCTAAATCATGAGCAGTCTTCCTGCTTTAGAGAATATGCTCCATGCCAGCACTTGCACTTGGGCTGCAAGGCAGTTTTTCCTTAGTAAGAAGGCAGGAGCCAGACTGGGCTCTGGGATAGTGGCAGCTTGTCTGAAGCAGGGAAACAGAAAAGTTGTTTGAGCTGGAGGAAACATTAGTGGATTGAAAACATTCAGCAAGTCTAAACAAAGCATTCCAGAAACTGTAGTATTGAAAACTGTAAATACACATTTTAAACATGACTCTAAAGAGGCTGTAAATCAAGACACAATAGAATAAACACAGCCAGTAAGAAAGGGATGGAATTATAACAGGAGAGAGGCTGAAACAGAATTTCTGTTATATTGTCTACCTGTTTTTCCCTCATACCACCCTAGTGCTCTCACTAGGTCTTTCTGAACCACGCCATATACTGTTGGTTCAGCCTTAGCAGAGAGCTAGCTGGGGATAAGGTACCCTGATTAAAAACTCACAAAGACTATAACAGAATATATCAAATTACATCAGTGGTTAATTTTCGTAATTACTTACTTTTTATGCAGTCGGAATCACAGTCTAGGCTGTTAGCTTGCCTGACTCATAAAGCAAGGTGAGGAGCATTTCTCTGTTTAACAAAGAACTAGAAAGAAAACCGCATTCAAGTGTAAGAGGTACTTGAACTCTGAAAGGATGAGCCATGCATGTACTTCTCAGATTGACAGATCTTCCTGTGATGACATTCCCTGTGCCTTTGAGTTCAGGGTTACTCAGGCTGTTGTGCTGGGATGGGAACATGTAAAATACTTGCAAATAAATTCTAAGCAGGGCATGCAGCTCTGAAGGCCTTCAAGTAAGAGATGTGCCTCTGGTTTCATCTGTAGCCAGCTGCAACTATAAAGGATGGGAATTAGCAAATTGTGGTTCAGTCTTACAGCTCTTCCCTCCCAGTAGGGCAACAGAAGGCTTTCACAGCTGGTTCTGCAGACCCTTGCAAGATCTTGCCATCTTCCCTGCATGCAGAAATATCAACTTATCACTGATTTTCAATAGAGCTTTTCATCTCTAAGAGCTTGCCACTTGAATTAACAGGAGGCCCTACACAGGTTGGAATTAGAAAATTAAGAGTACTTATATCATAGGGCTTAGCGTAGTGACTCCCAACTAGTAATGTGAACAGTGAAACTTTTGAAGCTCGCTTTCCTGTACTTCTTGTTCTTATATAAGTTTTCAGTCCTTCTGTTCTCTTGTACAGATTCTCTAATGTCTATTAATATATTGAACACATGCTGTGGTTTTTCCATTAACAGGAATTTGCCTTGTGTTTATGTGGCAGCATGCTTTCATCAAACATACAGAGACTCTTGATGTCTGCATAAGTTTAGTTAAAACTGGGCAATGAGTTCAAAAGGAACACATGGGGACTGACAGACAGCACAACCTTGTAGGTGTCATTTTCCAAGGAAATTAATGCAAGGAAACTGGATTAAAAGCCTAGCAGCTGGCTACATGGTAAGCTAAAAAATCTTTTTTTGTCAGTAAAAAAAATAAAGGTGAGAAAATACAATTTTTTTAATCAATGTTTATTATCAGAGTTTCAGTCAAGAGAGAAACTGTCTCCCCAAATTTTTTCTTTTTCACTAGTAGTGTCTGGAAGGATGGGTTTATGTCCTTGTGTAACTGGAATTAATTACTTTTTTAAGTGGCCTTTTTTATTAATTACTAGTGATTTGCTTTGTCAGGGATTTCCACTACACGGTGTCTCCTTTGAGGTAACTGCAAATCATTATCTCTTTAAGGCTGTTTTGAGCAACATGACAGAAGCCTCCCATAGCCTGTTTTCCTACTGGAATTTTTATCCTTCTTGATTATCAGCTGTGTTCCCATGACAATTCCTGCACTCATGCATCCCAGAATTAGCTCCTAACACATTCTAGCCTGATGATACATCAAACCCACTCAGTGCTCTGGAAACTACACGTACGCAATAGGCTCTGAAAGTGTGGGGAAATGAAGGTCTCTAATTTGGGTAATAAGGTTATGGGATTGAGAGATGGGAGAATAGATGGACAGAAAGGACTGAAGGAAGTAAAAGACACTTAGGTTTATTCCTTTAAAAAAAAAATATCTTCTAAATTGAAATAACTCATGCCTGTAGGGTAATATGTATATAATTAATATATGATTTTGGTGAAATGGAACACTCTCTCAAAAATGACTTATCAGTTTATCTTCAGAGTCAGCTGATATGGCAATGCTGGTCTGGCTCCAAACAGCACTGGTATTTTGCTAGGAAGACAGCTATTGTGTTCACATGCTTTGTGGCCAGCACTAACACTTCTCAGCCAAGGCACAAGGAATTCCATCCAGGATTCCTGGTAGATCTTCATGGACAGCCAACGCTGCTAGCAGAAGAACTCTCGTGTTCAACTCTAATACAGCTACATAGAGAGCTGTGAGCTAACTTTTTCCTGCCAGTGATTGAAGTTCCCAGAAGAAAGCCATTCTGAGGTTTTCTGGATGTTTTTGCCCCCAGCCTGGTCTCAAGAAGGTGTCCAGAGCAGAGAAGTAGAACTCTTCAACATGTCTCCCTCTGAGAACAGCTTACCATCTCATCATCTGTCACAACAGCATTTTCTAGCATTTTCTTCTCCCTCATGGTGCTTCTCATGACTTTTCAAAGTTTACCCTCTGGCATTCTCCAAATCGCACAGCACCATTAAGCAGTGACAAATACACATTGGGACACTTGCATTTATGAAATATCAAAGACTCTCCTTTCTCCCATCTAACCCCCTATTCTTGTTCAGTGTGATGATACCATGAGGGTTAAAAACCCCAATTTTATTATAGTGCAAGCATAACAAGTATAGGAGAAAAAGTAATTGAGACTAATTTGCTTTACAGTCTGTCGTGGTTTAAGCCCATCCGTAAATCAGCCACACAGTTCATTAGCTCTCCCCACCTTCTTCCTCCCGCTCTGAGGGATGGGGAGGAAAATCAAAAGAATGTAACTCCCACGGGTTCAGATAAGAACAGTCCAGTAACTGAGGTATAACATAAACCACTGCTGCTGCCACCAATAATAATAATGATAAGGGAAACAACAAGGGAAGAGAATACAGCTGCTCACCATTGGCCTACAGGATAGCAAGGCCGACCGAGCAGTGAACTCACTCTTTGGGGTCCCTGCCCCTAGTTTTTACATTCTGGGCATGATATGCTGTGGTATGGAATACCTCTTTGGTTAGTTCGGGTCAGGTGTCCTGTCTCTGCTTCCTCCCCGCTTCCCCTCCTCCCTGGCAGAGCATGAGGCGCAGAAAGTCCTTGGTCAGACTAATCATTTGAGCAGTAACTAAAACCATCAGTGTTATCAGTGCTGTTCCCAGGCCAAAAGTCAAAAACACAGAGCTGCACCAGCTACTAAGAAGGAGAAAAATGACTCCTACTGCTGAGCCCAAGACACAGTCTGAACAATGCTCTGAGCTTTCAGCTACCTTTACCTTTTATAACATATATTCCCAAAGTAAGATATTTCAAGATGCGTACAGATTTTAAGATATTGAGTTTGCCTTAATCACAACCTCAGCACAATTAATGATTTGATTTCAGAAAAGTTATTGAAAAAGTCTATTTTTGCTATGCAATTTGTGCCGACCTTCAGGTAAATCAAAACCAAATTTAAATTCCAGATACTACATTCAAAGGCAAGAATGCCTTTCTGAGGAGTCATCTACAGAAGTAATATTGACATCTCATCCTCACAGAACCTTTGCAAGAATCCTTCCAACAAAAGCATTGTTGAGCCAGCTGCCATTGTCATTTCAACACGACCCTTTTTGTTCCTTGGTGGCATCTGTCCCGCACAGTAAGGATAGCCAGCAGAGTTGCACAAACAAGTTACTGGGTATCTTCTCTGCCCCTCGCCCATTTCCCAACAGTGCTTCCACCAGTTCAAAACTGTACAGTCATCCTCTAAGTCCCTGCATTAGTCTGGTCTCCAGGCTGAGCCCAGTAAGAGACCATGGGAGGGGAATTCCAGGAGAGAGGGAAAAAAATTGCATTAGTGTTACTATGGAGACCAAAATTAGCACAATAACTATTGTGTTCTGTTTGAAAGCTTCCCAGTCTCAGTTTTAACTCCTTCCCTGTTCCACCAGTTATGTCCCAACAACATCACAGCACACCCTGTCAAATTTCTGGCTCAGAAACTGGAAAGAGACTGGGAAAACGTGTAAAGAACCTGAAGTCTGGCCAAGGACCAGAAAAGGAAAATTATAATAGGCAGGACATGGAAAAACAGCTTTTGGAGAAGCGCAGAGAGAAATATTTTGGAAAATATTTTGGTACCATATGGCTACCCTTTGCGCTTCATTAATGAAGCTCTGCCACTCTTGGAGAGCAATGAGCAGGCTGTACACCACTTGGCTGTGAATACTGAGACTATCTTTTTCCTTCCTGTATGCAATAGCCTCTCCCTTTTACTCAGCACTGAGAGGAAAAGCAAAGCTTCTAAGAAGCAAATAATATCAGACTTTCTCTTGAGAGGAAATGCAAAAGTTGGAATTAATTTCATCATTTTAAACAGTTTTCTACATCCACATAATTATGTTCAGTTAGATGGTTGTACTGTTTCTGATGGGATTTATGTTCCAGTGCCCTAAAGCTTGCACTGCTTATGTATGAATTGTTGACATGAGTTCTGTACCCCTTCATAAAATCATCCATGCTGAAAACATAATGCCCTGCCCTTCTGCAGAAACACTGGGAAAGCATTTTAAAAGGGTAATAAGGATATAGTTGAGCTTGTAGGTGAAAATGAGGAGCTCAGGGCATTTCTGATCCACTATGTTTTGCAATTGTCCGCAGGTGCTAGAGCCAGCATTGCCACCTGTGTGAAGTGTTTCTGAACATAGCTTTCACCTGCCAATATTATTCTCTTTCACTGCCACAGCCCCTGTGCAAAATTCACTGAATGAGCTTTACTTTGCTACCTCTGTCCCTGCAGCAAGCACCACCTTTGTTCCTTCAGGCTTCCAAAAACCCATTCCTCTGTAGCCATCAAAACTACAGGTGAATTTTTATTTTTCCTAGCCAATGAAAGACAGCATAAACCAGCTGACAAGCAGAGGATAAAATGTGCCTCCCAGGAGAGCAGCAGGATGCCTGGCATTGCCTGGCCACCCATCACGAGGGAGCAGGGCTGCAGCTACAGGGAAAGAGGGCTTCAAAAAGGCTTCCTCATCCTGCATGGCATCCTTTCCTAAAAAGGAATACTGATTTTCTGTGCCCAGAAACCAAGCTCTTGGAAGTCCATTTGGTGCAGGCAGAGCTCACCAAAAACTATGCCTTAGATTTTATCCTCCTTTGACCAAAATGACATTGCAACTGGCTGTCAATGACACCTGCTATGTGATGGCACATGCAGACAGTAACATCCTCACAGCAATGACTCTGAGGACCTAGCTGCACCACCTTCCTTCCCTGCTGGCCAGCAACTTGAAAATGGGCAAAAGACATGTAAACAGTAGAGTTGACTCTTTCAACTCTCCAGTCCAGCATTCCCAGAGCTTCTTACACAATTCCTAACTGAGCTTTGAGGGGGGAGCGAAATTAAACCACAGCAAATTGCCTCCAGCCCCATGATGGAGAGAAAACCATGAGACTAACGTCTGGTCTGATGCTATAGAATCTAAGACCAACTGCTGAACAGATTTAAAAGGATAGTGAAAAATAATCACTTTTGGCTATTAGGTGCTGTGTGAAAAATTTCAAATAAACCCATAATTTCTCATAACTTGGCCTTGTAGGCAAGCCTTCAAAAGCAGGGAGATCAATGTTTTCCTTTCAAGAGTTTGAAGAGGGGGTGACTCTTCATCCTCTTATTGGTCTGTAATGTCTATAATGAGGGAGCTTGGGAAAGTCTGAAAGCAGAATAAGGTTCAGACATTCAGTGGGCTCTCAGGCCAACTATAATTCCACCCTCACCATCATTTCCATCCCCCTTCCAGCCTTGCAAAGGAGAATACCTTCAGACTAAAAGTCCTAGATCTATTACTTTTGAAGATTCATTCCCTTGTCTCTTTTTGTCTACACTTTTATTTACAGCATAGGTAAGGGAACACTTTTTTGAGAGCTTAAAACCAGATATTAAACACAAACAAAACCTGGCCATTCAAGCTCAGAAAGCTAAGGAAAAATCCGTTCCAAATCAACCCTTTGATTTTATATTTCTCCAGACAACAAAGCATCAATCTTCTCATATGTTTATTATTAAAAGGTAGTATCTTAGAAGCAAATAATCAATTTAAACTTGAAATTCAGAGGCACTGTAGAATGGTTAAAGTCTGAAAATCAAGGAACCATGGTGATGGGTATTTTACTGATTACCTAAGTCCCTGAAAATCTTGTTTCTTTTTATGAAATATAATTAGTAAAATTGTGACAAATAAATGTGATCTTTCCAGTGAGAAAGTATCAGGAATCAGAGAAGCAGCAGAGTATGGTTTTTGCTCACATGCCAGAAGCATGGTATGTGAAAATATCATTGTCAAGTTCCAAAATCTCAATCAAAAGACTCACTCAGCAGCTGGTTAGTTGTGAAGGAGAGGCTTAACCCTCTAATGGTGCAGAGACTTTGAGTGCAACTCAAAATCGTTTGTGCTTCTACTGCATTTCCCTGTTATGCTTTTGAAAGGCAGATGAATGAAGTACTTTCTTTTGTGAACTTTAAAGAAGAACAAGAGATTATCAAGAGATCCTTTTTAGCTATTGTATCCTAACCTTTCTGAATTTCTGAGAAATTTTACCTTTAGGATGATTTACTTATATTTATCCCTGGAGTTTTATGTACCACAGATATAATTCATTTTTTTACTAACAGAGTACATAGTTACAGCTCTATTCAGGGGTCACTTCATAAATAAAATATTTGTATGAATGCCAAAAATTATTTCGATTCTTAGACACACTGAAGGTCAATACAACCCAAATAACGAAACTACAAAGACAGTTTTGAAAAATGCTATGTAAGGCTGGGGCCATACTGTCTTAATCTAGATATTCACATCCAGATGCTGTCAGTGAGAGATATTTGGTTTTTCAAGTATGATTAATCTCATTTTCCCTCTAACATCATGAATGGCATTAATCACTCCATCTAATTTTGTTCAATGAGGATATTAGCTAGTTTCATGGCGCAAATAGAATTTAGCCCAACATCTCAAGAACCTGTATATCATCCATAGTAACACAAGATTTCTTTCGCACCTTTTACACCGAACACAATACGGTTGGTGTCAAGGTATGGGGAACTTTCAATTCTTCGGCAGGGGCCACTGTGGACCAGCTTCCAGCCCCATACTAGTTGGTATGTCATGAAACAGCTCAAATTGATTAGAGTGATGGTCTGTTACATGCAAAGCCACACCTGAGTCTGTGACTCTGAATGATACCTGCATGATAAAAAGTAGAGATTCTCAAGGTACTCCATCCCACCCATACAAAACTTATTCTATAGGAAATATGCTACTTCCTTGACCTCTGGTACAAATGCCACCTGATGGTTAGTGGAAATATCTAAAGTGATGTAAAAAGAAATCAAGGCTGAGAAACATTAGCTTGAATCTTGAAAAGGCAGAACCATGCTACATCATCTGTTGGAGAGCTGCTAGATGGTGACAGATGTTTTCTCTCTTCCAGGAAGTGTAGTGCACTTAGGAAAAGGAGTTAAGCCTTTTGTACATAATGGCATGTAGGACATAATGTATGGCTGGGGTCTATTCACTGTCTTGTAAAAGTCACAAATGTTGCAGCAAGTGCTGTGGTTTGATTGCAGTGTTTTTCAAGCCCATTTTCACTTTCCCTTCCACTTGCCTTTTCAGCTTTGATCACAATGCTGTAAAGCTAAAGGCACCCGAGGAACAGATTGCTAGGCAACAGATGCTGCAAAGGACAGGTTCCCCTCCCCTAGCACACAGACAGCAAGAGACCTTGCGGGGCTCGAAGTTGCTTGTTACAAAATATTCAAGGCAAAACCAGTGTAATCTTATGAAAGCATCCGGTGAAGCAAGAAATTACTTTGAAAGTAGGAGTTGAAAACAAACAGCAACAGGAGAAAAGCAATTCAAGCAAATTAAAGTGAAACATAATGAGAGGCCACAACAGGCAAAATTAAATAAGGAGTTGTTAATAAAAGTGTGGGAGCAGATAGAGAATGAGAGGAAAGAAAATGGAAAAACACAGTTACAAGGCAGATTTGAAAACTTTTGTGACAGCATAGATATAAGCTTAATTTACTGTTATTCTTCTAAAAGTTTATTTATTGCTAAAATTCTGTTTAGTGTTCATTTTACACCATCATATCAAAAATTATGTCTACCATGTGCAGCTGCTGTGTTTTCCTTCTGAATTACCCAAGAAGGTACTTTACCTTACTTCTACTCAGACAATAAATGTCATTCATGGAGTAAATAGAAAAGTTTCATTTGATCACCATTTAGGAGAGAATGCAGAAGCTATACAGAGCTACATAAATCTTTATAGAACACAAATTGGTATTTTACCCAGAATATAACTTAGAAGCCAGCATGTAAAGGCAAAATGGTACATACTAGGCAATGCTAAGTAAGCGAAGGGAAGGTTGCATCTGTCTAATGAGAGTTTCCTTTAGGGTAACAAAAACAGGCTGATAAAATAATCTGACCTGCAAGATGTGAAGCACAGTGCAGTAGTGCATTTAGGAAATGTGCTTTACTCATTTAAATCTTTAATTACTGTTTTAAATGTGTAAATAGGGTTGCCTAATAAAATGAATAGCGGCAGCAAAACCTGATGCTGAGTATGCAGAGCCAACAAGAAAGTACTGAACAGCAAAGCATCTGAGCATTAGAGAAGAAGAAAGGCTGGTATACAATGGAAACTAGAATTTGCAAAGGATATTAAAACAAATGGGGGGACCAGGAGCAGAGAATGGAGTTGCTATGCAGGAAGAATGGGACAGAGATTAAACATAATCTAGGTACAGCCCAAAACCAAAGTAATACTTGAACTCATTTCAATCAGAGTAGATGATGTTGAGCATGAAACAAAAGGCAGAACATCTAAAAGGAATCAGGGTAGTGAAATTGCTAAGGAGCTTATTTGGACTTTGAGAGCAAATACTCATCACAACAGAATTCTGAAAGAATGGAATACAAAATATTACATGAAGTAACTAGTATTGTCAATAATTTTGCCAGGTCAATCCATTTTTAAATGGCTATACAATTGCAAAGAGACTGTTGAAAGACTATTTGAACTTGCCAAAATAACAGCTGAGATGAGGACAGAGGTTCTGTTGATAAACATATAATTGAAGTAAAAACCAGAAATGGGAAAATAGTATTTTAGCTAAAGAACTATGTGGACGTGAGAACAAACACATTCTGAAGTTAGATAAATATTTCTAACCTTCAATCCTTGAGGCTGGGAAACAATCTTCCAACAAGAGTAGCTAGTGCAGAACTAATTGGAAATGGAGATTGATCAGTCTGGGAAATGAATTTAGTGATAAATATGCCTGAGGCTAGTAGAAGAGAAACCATTCTTAGTCATTTTTTCTGTACATTTCTTTATAATCAAGTGTCAGTGATTCCCACACTTTTTTCTAGACATTTGGCTAGATAATATTCCAGCATCAAGTAATAATCTTTAGCCTAGTTACTACTTGCAGTCAACTATTATCCACCTTGCATACCTCTCACTCCAGCAACAAACAAGGTACATGGATTCCCTCACAAGTTTTCTGTTGGATGTGCTGACATGGCTCAGACTTCTCTGGTACTGCCAGTTCCTCGAGCTGAGGGAGGAAACAGAAAAGTTATGCTCTGCCTGCTGTAACAGTGGTTGAAATCCCTAGATGGCTCACCCACTTCTCATGTAATTGACTGCACCCATGCTGCCAAGATGGGACATACATTTAAGGAAAAGCAACCAAGTATTTCCCTCAATCTCTTCCTTTGAGGCTTTGAAACAGAGTTTATGCAAAGTTTGTCAAAGCTAAAACAAGCTATTTGCAGATAACTACCATCACACTTTTCAAGTTTAGATTACATGTAATATTCCCCCTGAATTTAACCAAAGCTGAGGACATATTTTGTTTGTGAACTCTTCAGGCAGCTTTTTGCCACTGACACATCACCTTGGTAAATCCCTTTTTACTTCTTACTACTTACCGTGCCTCAGCATATCCAGTTAAAATAACTGACTCATTTCACAAATATACTCTAAGGTTTCTTATTTAAAAGCCTTGCAGTATCAAAGAGAAAATGGGTTCTGCAAATGAAGAATAGTGTTAAGTGTTCTATTTTTGGAAAGCACAAGTGCAGTACCAATTAGCCTGCAGCAGTCAAAAGGCAAAATTCCCCATTCTCTACCAGACAAGGTCACTGAAGTTGTGTGTGTGTATGTTAACACAACCGTTTAATGCACATACTCATTTAAAATATTTTGCATGTCAAGCCATATCTTCTTCCATTTCCACTGTGTAATGGATAGCTTGAAATCTAATTTAATTCATTTTTGTGATGCAGTTTTCCTCCATGTCTGCTATTTTCAGTACGTATTACAGCCACACTACATCTGAATGTATCATATTATGTAACAATTGCAAGTATGTATCATGAATTTCAGACCTGTAATTTCTCCTTTCAGTCAACTCTAACTTCCACCAGTCTTGAAAGCACAAAAAAAAATTGTAGAACAAATATGCATTTCAGTTACATTCTTTTACCAGTCTCTGAACAAAGATTTCATAGCTAACCTGTTTTTATTTATTCCTAAATCCAATTCTTTTGTCTAATGAATCTTCTTTATGTATTTTGCCTACCAAATTATATACAGTTAAGCAATTCAATTTGATGACAGACCTTTTTTCAAAGCTGGAAATGAAATTTGCTGGCATCTATCTTCCTCATACTCAAAACATCAGTTTTAGATAGTTAAAACACTTTTACAAATCACCGGTAAAGAGAGAAACAAGAAAGATAGGGATTGTATGAAGCTCCAGAGAATCTGCTCCCCTTCCTTCCCAGCTGAAGTGTGAAAGGGGTCTGAAAGGATGCCAGGATACTGTCACCCTCAGATCCCACATGGAGGAGGGTTTGCAGACTGGGTTTGGGGTAAAGGCTTTTTTGTTCGGTTTTGCAGTCTCCATAAGAAGTTCTTACTGCTTATGTGAGACCAGTGCTTTCAAAAGAAAAAAGATTCAACTTGAAGAGGAAAATTCTTCTATTTATCTGCTTTAAAACAGAACAAAAAATAGTCTATCTTAAATCTGGCTACTTCACAGGCACTTCTATTAAAGACGTTTTTTTCTGCACCTCTGTTTCATAGAAGGAACAGGCTGTTTATCAACAGCGTTTTCTGTTGTCTTTGAAAGGGTTCTGGACACAACTATCCCATTCTAAACAGATTTAGCTTGATCACAATGGAACCTTCAGGAGAGGGTGGTAGTGCTTTCAAATTCCATATAAATGATAGTTCTACCTGCAAAGTGGCTATAAAAGCAGCAGGCAGGAACTTTATAAGTTGTTGTCTGTCAGTTATTTTCCTGTAAAGAATACAGTATTAGCAAGTTACATTTCATTTTGTTTTCCTCAGTCCGTCAGTTCTGTAAACTCAGGCTGATGATCGAGCAAAGTTCTTCTCATGCATAATAACCTTGAACAAAGAATCACCTGGACATATTGATTCACTGACACTTGGGTGTTTTATTTCCTGTCAGCATGTTTTGCACAGACAGTGTGGACAAGAACTTAGCAAACAATAATGATATACAAGAAAATGTTGAATCTGGTTTACTGTCAGCACATCCCTGCTGGGCTTGCATACCAAAGAAAACAGTTACAACATCAGCTTTAAAAGCAAGCTCGTAGCTATGACTTCACATACACATCAATAATATGCCTAGTAGGCAGTAATTTTATCATCGGAGTGGGAGACATTAGAAAGTCTCCTCAATGCAGCTTTTGCAGTAGCTAGGACTGAATGCAACTGTCTTCCACATTTATTTCCTCTGCCCTTATCTGTACACTTGCTGCACCTTCTCATTACTCAATCCTTTCCCAGGACAAAGAAGTTTCCATGGCTTGGGAAGAGATAATTAGACAATTAGTTTAGTTTTATTCCTTGAGAATCAGTGAGTATTTTAGTCCCACTTCTGTTTTCATCTGCTTCCGGCCTTAGAAAGCTGGAAACTTTTACATGCATTGTGCATAGGTAATAGCATGGCATCCTCTATCTGATAAAATAAGCAGTTATAATAAATTGAAAGCAACAAACTGACACATGGTACTTAAAGAATGAAAATATATATTGTATAAAACACAATTTACCGTATTACATGTTTTCTATCCACACAAAAGTTGCTTTTCCTTTGGAACACAGGTTGGGGATCCTGCTCACATCAGTTCAACATTCACATACTCACAGAATATTCACAAAAGGAGTGAACTGATCTCTCCCCTTTTCTTTGTTCATACAAGGTAACATACAATAGTACCTGCAATCAGTATTTCCTTTTATTGTACTGCTACCTGCTTTTCATAATACTTAATGGAATCACATTACACACCCCTGACCTAGTAGCAAGGAAACACCCATAAATTCTGCTTTGATGAAAGACTGCTGTGTTATATGTATCTGAGGGACATCTATGCTGTACCCACTCACATGCAGAAGTCAGCCAGTCCTTTATGCCCAAGTGGTTACTTTCAGTGTCAGATGAAACCATCTTCCCTACTTCTCCAGAGGCATGAATTTTTCAGCTTATTTTTTTGCAGAAAAGGGGATCAAAATAAATATGGTGGTAAATATTTCTAACTCCATCCACGTCAATAACTTCAGATCTAAAGATGAAGGGCTTTAAATGTATTTGCCAAAGATTCTTTCATCGTTATACCGATCTGCAAGAAATTAAATATGTACAAGTGTCAACACTGTAGAACTTTATAAACGTACTCAAAGATTAAATAGTCACTTAATAGCAAATAATCCAAACATTTGCTAACATAGTCAACAGAGGACTTTTTAAAACAGACATTATTTATGGATGGGGCAGTTTGAAAAATGTTTAACTACTCTTTAGTTAACATTTAGAATATATTCACATCCTTGAGTATTCTTAAATTGAGGAGATTTTTACGTAAAATTTATCTGCAAATATTTTTATGTTCCTACTGTCGCATACAATTACATGTGCCTGAAAACAAAAGACAAATTGCCTACTGAAAACTGTTAACAAAGCTCACACAGCAGAAATATTAAATATTAATAAATACATTAATTTTAGTACAAATTGATGGCACTTTGTGAGAAACTTGTGTGTTACTGTCATGGGTTCAGCAGTAGCAGTCATTTTTCTCCTTCTTAGTAGTTGGTGCAGCACTGTGTTTTTAACTTGTG
>JAOEHY010022468.1:0-12829 GCA_025447955.1 Psilopsiagon aurifrons
TTGGCCAGACCAAAATGTACTAAGCAGTAACTAAAACATTGGTGTTATCAACACTGCTCACAAGCCGAAAGTCCAAAAAAAAAAAAAACAAACCCACAGCTCCACACCGGCCACCAAGAAGGAGAAAAACAACTGCCACTGCCGAACCCAGGAAACATTCAAAAATGGGGAAATTAACAATAAAGAAGAGATGAAATGTTTTCTCGGCTTGTAGCTTCAAAAAATCCCTCCTCGAAAACAAGCAAAAAATAATGGAAAATATTTTGATTTAGCTTGAGATAGTCTTCTGCCTCCAAATTAGCTAATTAGCTTTTCTGTTTCAGTCAATGCTTCAAATATTTTGTTGCATTTTTCTCTTTCTAAGGAAACCAAAAAAAGTCTCTTCTAAAAACCAAATAAATTAGAATTCCATTCACTAGTATAAATGGCTCACTCAGGGTAGTGATTTTTCAAAGTAATATGAAATGTACATTTAATAACCACCGCTCACTTTAAAGGCTGAGAATTTAAAGACATGAGTGATCAGGTACATATCACATACTTGGGTTTCCCTTGAATATCAGATTTGCAGGGTGAAATACCCATAATGGGAATGCAGGATTAGTTCATGAACACTTCAGTGTTTTTTTCAAAATACATCAAATCCATTTAATGATATTTTAGTATGGTATATAAATTAAAATAAAACCAGAGAGATGAGAACACAACATGAATAAATAGTGAAAAGCAATTCTTTCTGGAGCTGAATGCATGTACAGGATTTTCAGAAGCAAAATTCAAAACTCAAATTTATATTTACCAAGGTGCTCAATATTTATTTTAACCAGTGTGGAATCCTCTATGAAAGAACTCGAGTCAGTATTCTTAAGACCACCCATATTAATCTTCCTAGAGGTATTCTTTAGTGATTTTATTTTTAACATGCTTATTCCTTTTAGCAATCAATCCAGGAAATATAGAACACAGGTTATTAAAATATTCAAGATAAACAAAGAAAATAGTCTGGAAATGTAAATTTAAGGAAACTGCATCATTTGATTGGAGTCTTCTTTATTTATAATGCAAAAGTTCTAACTTTAGCATGGGACAGACATGGATGTGACAGATGCACCACTCAGTGGATGAAGAGTTGGCTACACGGTCACACTCAGAGTTGCGGTCAATAGTGCAATGTCTAAGAGGAAATCAGTGACAAACAGAATTTTTCAGGAGTCTGTACTGGGACTGACATTGTTCAGCATCTTTGTTAGCCATATGGACAGTGGGATCAAGTGCACCTCAGCAACCAACACCAAGCTGTGTGGTGCGATCTACACACTGCAGGGCACGGATGCTATCCAGAGGGACCTGGACAGGCTGGAGAGGTGGGACAGTGCAAACCTCATGAAGTTCAACAAGGCCAAGTCAATGTCCTTCACCCGGGTAAATCCCAAGCACAAATACAGGCTAGGTGGTGGCTGGATGGACAGCAGCTCTGAGGAGAAGGCCTTGGGGGTGTTGGTTGCTGAGAAGATCAACATGATGTGGCAGTGTGCATTTGCAGCCCAGCATGGCCAGCAGGTCGAGGGAGGGGATTCTCTGCTCCTGTGAGACCTGCCACTGCAGTCCTGCATCCAGCTCTGTGGCCCCCAACACAAGAGGGACATGGACATGCACAATCAATGCCTGAGTGTTTTACTCAACACTGAGTAAAGATTATGTCTTACAGAAATAATGTTTGGTTTCTGTAAGAAATAATAAAGATTATTTCTTACAGAAATAATGTTTTTTGTTTTCTGTTACAATTTTTTAAAATTATACTAAAAAAGATTATACAGTCTTCATTCAAAATTCTCCACAAAGAAAGATATTTAAAATGCCATGAAGTTTTTGAACTTTAGCACCTGAGATCCACTTCATACTTCTTCTGCAAAAGAGGAACTTGAAGTTACCTGGCTTTATAGTACTTTAATTTCTCTTTCTGTTTTTCTCATTGTAGTACCAGTTAGATCTTTGATAAAAGCAGGTTCTTTAACAAATCTGTACTGAACAAACTCTAAATCAATTTCTTTCGCAGAAAAGAAATATGGAAAATTTGCTTGCCTGGAGCACTGTTCAACAGTGATAGCACTTTACTTAATATGTATGGACAACTGCATCTTCTAATGCAGTACCAGGCAAATATTGATCTCTCACTGTAAACAGAATTCAATGAAATTTTCATTGAGCAAAACACATATAAACTAAGATAGTAGAACTAAGAAAATCTCTGACTTTATAAGACTCCTTTTAAGAGGAATTCCTAGTGCAGCATTTCTGGCATATGTTATTTCAATATGATGTTTCTACTGTGATTCTAACCTTTCAGTCAGCCATGAAAAACTGAAAAATAACTGTGCAATTGAAATGACAAATACAGATCTAAAGGATCAGCATTCAGCAAGGGTCAATGATCATAAATTCCATGTTTCCATTATTTCCTTGAAAAATTTATGATGTAGTTTAGCTTACTTCTTGAATGATTGTTGAATTCTAATCATCAGCAGAGGGATTCCACTACTCTCTAAGGAATAACCATTTTCTTAGATCCCAAAGATTCAACCCAGCAGGAAGGTTTGTAGAATCTGGTTTTAAAGCAATTAATTATTTTATTTAGACTCTCTATTGATTTTTTATTGTGTTTTATTTATGATTTATTCTATACCATCTAGAAACATGCTTCTCGATGATGGTGCTAGACCTGAGCCATGTTGTGCAAGATAATGTGGAAGTTTTAAACTGCCTATATCCTAAAATCTTTAGAATATATAAAATAACAAGCAGTAAAGGAATACTTTTTTCTTTTAGCAGAAAAAAAAATACGAAACCAAACAACAAACCAAAAATGAAATACCAAAACACAAAAAACAAACAAACAAACAAAACCAGGAATATTCTTAGATTTCACTTTCCATCTTCCCTACAGTCATATTCATAATCTACCTGACTCAAATCCCTTAGTCCATTCATAGAATCACAGAGTGCTTTGGGTTTGAAGGGACCTTATGAAGATCATCATGTGATTCTTTTCTTCTTTCTATTCTCCCCCCCCATCCCTCTGGGAGCAGATGGGGAGGAAGTGGGAGAAGTGAAGGAGAGGCTGCATGGTTGTGAGTTACAGCTGGGCTTAAACCACTACAGTTCTTTCTGGCGCCCAATGTGGGGCAGAAGGGTTGAGATAAAGACAGATCTGACTACAGTGTGCCTAATCGTATTTGTGATAAGCATTTATTGCTTCGGATTAATAGTCTGTTGTCACAATGCTGATTTTTCAGCGCACAAAGTTGTTGCTCTTACTCTCGGAGTTTCAGCATGTTGCACCTTATAGCTGGTATTTGCTGCCTTAGTATTTATCAGCTGGGGGGCTTGGCCTAAGGTTCCACTGTACTTTATGGTAATGACTTGTAATACAATAGACTCCTTGATCATGAAACTGATCTGGCTTGTGTTCCCAGTGTGGTCATCACCTCTATACTTTGGGAGGTGTATAATAGAAGTGTATAGCAATTACACATCTTTTTTCCCCTCCTTGGGTGGTCAGCCTATGAAGGAGACATTCCCACACAAACTGTGACAAGTACAGCGGCTACTCAAAGTCTGACTACAACAGATAACTCAGCTACTCCAACTCCAAGCACTTGAGACTCCTGCTCCAACAGATAACTCAGCTACTCCAACTCCTGCTGATTGTGATGGGGATCACCATGTTGGCACACATACAGAGTGTGTTTTACCCTCAACCATTTTGTCTGATCTTGAAAATTAAGCAGAATCATGTTTGGGTCTTGTCTAGGGTTAGACGATGATGTAGGAGGACCAAGAGATTTTCCCTGGGGTTGGACAGTCATGAGTGGCAGGGCGTGTGGGACACTATGGGTGAGTACCTAAGCCCACTGGGCCCCTCCAGTACTTTGGAAGCATCGGAGATGGAAGGCAGCTGTATGGAGTCCCCACCGACAAGCTGCAGAAATTGCTGAGTGGGAGGGTGAATTATTTTGAGCCTGGTGGGCACACAACACATCAGGCCATCAGGGCAGAGACGCAACATACAGATGGACTCATGATCGAGGGGTGGACTCTGCAATGGACACTATTACCCAGATTATTCATGAATATGAACACTGCATACAGCCTCTCCTGCTCTGAAAGACTGTTTCAAGAGATGGAGTCTAACATCATGGACCGTATGGACTCGGCAGCTTTATAGGACTTGTCCATGCACTAAGAAATGATCTCTCTCTCTCTCTCTGTGTGGATGTATATATATGTATATATATGAGATAAGAGTGATGTATACTGAAAATGTGGGATCTAAGCATGACGTGAATGGAATGGAATAACGGGTAGATACTGTCCTGGGCTTAGCAGTAGCAGTCATTTTCTCCTTCTTAGTAGCTGGTGAAGTGCTGTTTTTTTCACTTGCAGCCTGGGAACAGTGATGATTAACACCGATGGTTTTAGTTGCTGCTCAGTAATGTTTACTCTGACCAAGGACTTTCTGAGTCTCATGCTCTGCCAGGGGGGAGAGGAAGCTGGGAGGAAGCAGAGACAGGACACCTCACCCAAACTGACCAAAGACGTATTCTATGCCATAGCATGTCATGCCCAGAATGTAAAAACTGGGGGCAGGGACCTGGAAGGGTTAGATCACTGCTGTGTTGGGCTGGGTATTGGTTGGCAGGTGGTGAGCAGTTGTATTCTCTTCCCTTGTTATTTCCCTTATCATTATTATTATTGGTGGTAGCAGCAGTGGTTTGTGTTGTATGTTAGTTACTGGACTGCTCTTATCTCAACCCGTGCGAATTACATTCTTTCGATTCTCCTCCCCATCCCTCCTGGAGCAGGGGGGGAGGAATATGGGGGGAGTGAGACAGTGACTGCGTGGCTGATTTGCCGACTGGGTTTAAACTATGACAAGTTCTCCATGTATAAAACAGGAATAAAGATTTTTCTTCTGTCCTAGCTACGTATTTACTGTGGGGAGGAAGGAAGCTCTAAAGATTTTTGTCTTGTTTACTAAACCTCTTTCTACAAAAAATACACGTCTATGTGGATGGTTATTTTTCTTCTACTCATGAAAAAAAAAGAAATCATAAGATCAGAAGTACCCAAATGGCTGCAGTAGTAAAATAAACTACTTCCCACTTTGAACTAATAGGGCCCTTTATAAGACTTTTAAAAATCTCACTTTGTTTTAAAGCTTGGACAGACTGAAGTCTGTCTATCAAAAGCAATGAAAAATAAAACACAGTGCTTAAACCTTGTTGGTGATTTTTTGAGCTAGGAAAATGAAGAAATATTGTTCAGAAATGGGTAGGCAGAAAAGTCATCATCTTGGTAGCTGGTGAGTGTTGGTTTTGCTGAGGGTTTTAAAATTCTGTTAAGCTAATTTCTTCTGAAGGAAGAATATTTAAAAGAAAAGAAGGATCAGCCCTTATACAGGAGAAAATAATGGTCCTTGACAGCAGCAGTAAAGCAAAGATTCACACCAATAAAACACCAAAAAAAAATTTACAAGTAGGGAAAAGATATATCATAGGGGAAGTCACTGCAAATAAAAAATTAACCAGAAAGTGAATTAACTAAAAAACATTTTTGACCATGCTTGCAATAAAATGTATCTCGTCAAGATCAATCCTTGAAATGAGTTGCCTGATCAGGACTAGAAATCTAAAAAGTCCTAGGACTGGTACACTGATGTTTACTTTACTTCAGGAGCTAGCACCCGAGGTATTTGCTGGTTCATAATTATGTTACTTTAAGATCTGGTCTCATTGCTGTTATATACCTTTTGGATGACAACCAGCTGATTGTTCAACAGGGGCGGAATATGAACCAGCAGTGTGCTCAGGTGGCCAAGAAGGCCAACATCATTCTGGCTTATATCAGAAATAGTGTGGCTAACAGGATTAGGGCAGCAATTGTCCCCTGTACTCGCACTGGTGAGGCCACATCTTGAATGCTACATTCAGTTTTGAGCCTCTTACTACGAGAAAGACATTCAGGTGCTGGAGATTGTCCAAAGATGAACTACAAATCTGGTGAAGACTTGTAGAAAACAAATCTTATGAGTATCTGCTGAGGTAACTGGGATTGCTTAGTCTGGAGAAAAGGGGACTGAAGGGAGACCTAATTGCTGTCTACAGCTACCAGAAAGGTGGTTATAGTGAGGTAGGTGTCAGTCTCTTTTGGTCTGTTTTTAGACCTTGCGAAATCAGGCATTCTGGGCAAGAGAACCAAACTGTCTATAGGATTTAGTTATGTAAGCACTTAAAGGTGACCAAAACCATAGTTATGCTGACCAAAGAAATATAAGATTATTACTTCTGTGTTAAGAGAATTTGTATCCTGTCAGCTCTTCCTCCATAGAGAAGCTGAGGAATCCTGAAAAGTCATCAAACAAGAAAGAAAATAGAAAAGGTTATTAGGGGAACTCAGGCATTTGCGTCTTTAATGCTGCCTTTCTGCCCATAATCCATACAATTCCTTTTCTCGTGAAGTGTTAGTTTCACAAACTACGCAAAAGACTGCAAAAATTGGAATAGCTTAGCAGGTTTGATCAATCAATCCTCTCCTTTACACAATAAAGCTGTGTATAGCTGCAGCTGAAAAACCATAGACCGCTGATAATTTTGGAGAGTGAGAGAATATTATTATGTTGGTGTAACATAACTGAGAAAGCCGATTACCTCATTCTGTCATATAAAATACAAAAGGAGGCAAAGAAAATTTATATATGTCATATATTGCCCTGGAATATGTTCACTTCAGACACGAACATTGCCATTATCAGTGCCTTTGCTTCTGTGCTTGCTTCTATGACAACAATATAGACAAGAATGAGAAGGTACCAATATTGCTAAGCAATCGTTCTCTTTTTAGTTTATGAAGAAAAAGTGTAGTATTGGAATTTTTTTATATTTTGATATTTTAATTCTTCCCTGGGTTGTAAGTTCAGGGGGTTTATTTTTTTTGTTTTCTTTTTTGGGTTATTTTCCTCCTTAAAAATTAAATGTTTTTAGCACCATTCTGATAATTCTCATTTTTTTTCTTACTGCAGAAATAATATTTCATAACAATAAAGGATACTATTTTATTATGTTGTCCCCGGTAAAGGAAGTTCATTCTGAACTCATCAGTGAACGGTGTCACTGAAGAAGCAGGGTAAATGTCATTAAGAGAGTCTACTGATATTTCTTGTAATGATTATTCATTTGAAAGGAAAGGATAAATCACAAAACAGACCTCATAAAAACAAGAATTATTTTTTGTGGGACTCAGCAGCACTTGCAGGCATATTATAGATTAAAAAAACATGCCTATATAACTCACTTGTTTTATTTGGCTGGTAATCACAGAATCATAGAATAGTTAGGGTTGGAAAGGACCTTAAGGTCATCTAGTTCCAACCCCTCTGCCATGGGCAAGGACACCTCACACTAAACCATATCACCCAAGGCTATGTCCAGCCTGGTCTTGAAAACCCCCAGCAATGGAGCATTCACAACTTCCCTGGGCAGCCTATTCCAGTGCCTCACCACCCTTACACTAAAGAATTTCTTCCTTATATCCAATCTAAACTTCCCCTGTGTCATGGGTTCAGCAGTAGCAGTCATTTTTCTCCTTCTCGGTAGCTGATGCAGTGCTGTGGTTTTGACTTTCGGCCTGGGAACAGCACTGATAACACCAATGTTTTTAGTTATGGCTTAGTGATGTTTGGCCTGGCCAAGGACTTTTGGAGCCTCATGTTCTGTCAGGGAGGAGGGGAAGCCGGGAGGAAGCAGAGACAGGACACTGACCCAAACTGACCAAAGAGGTATTCCATACCACAGCACGTCATGCCCGGGATGCAGAAACGGAGAGCAGAGATCCGGAAGGGTGTGGAGGGGGCACTGCTTGGTTGGGCTGGGTATACATGGTGAGTTGTTGTACTTTCTTCCCTTGTATTTCTCTTGTCGTTATTATTACTAGTGGTAGCAGTAAGTGGTTTGTGTTATACCTTAGTTACTAAACTGTACTTATCTCAACCTGTGGGAGTTACATTCTTTTGATTCTCCATGTAGCAAACTGCATGGCTGACTTACGGCCTAAACCACAACACCCTGTTTAAGTTTGAACCCATTACTCCTTGTCCTCTCACTACAGTCCCTGATGAAGAGTCCCTCCCCAGCATCCCTATAGGCCCCCTTCAGATATTGGAAGGCTGCTATGAGGTCTCCACGCAGCCTTCTCTTCTCCAGGCTGAACAGCCCCAACTTTCTCATCCAATCTTCATATGGGAGGTGCTCCAGTCCCATGGTCATCCTCGTGGCCCTCCTTTGGACTTGTAATGTCTATCACTTCTGAATGTGATGTGAAATAGACATTTGGTTTTGCTCTTAATTGTTTTAAATTTGAAAAGCAAGTAACATACTAATTTCTCTTCTACGGAAGTGAATCCTGTGTGATGCTTATGCATGAATTGACCAAACTGGAAATGTCAAAAAGCCCCACATTAAGGTTACTGAAACTATCAACTGATTTCTGTTGATTCTTGCAAATGTGACTTAGAAATACCTACGTAAGGTTTTTTTATTTACTTCAGTGTAAATTAGGAATGCAAACCATTATGCTAAATTTGAAGGCTTAATTATCATAAATAACGAATTCTCTGTCAAACCGTTTGTTTTAACTAAGCTGAGGCATACTGCAGATAACATATTACGTAACAGTTTGTGACTTTTCATTCCCCCACTCTTTCTGTAAACACGTATATAAAAAAAAATTATCTAATTTCTTATCTTCAGCAGGTGCTGCCTTTATATACAAGAGCCCAGCAATCATACCAGTGAATGATTAGAGGTGTACTCATTTCAAGAGCATTCACTGACACACAGCAGTAGTGTCAGTAGTATTTCTGAGTTAAATACCACTGAGCCACATATTGGAATTTGTGTGCAATAATAAAAAAAAAAAAGTATATTATATCATTACTGAATTTGCATAACTACTTACAAGGTCATAATTACTTAAAAGATACACAACAAACAACTAAGACATTTGGAAAGAGAGCAATCAGAGCAACACAGAGGAAAAGCTGTCGACATAAAATAGTGATGGCCTTTGATATAAAACCCACAGCACATAGTTTAATTGGGTTCTGAGACTAAAATCTGTAACTTTTGAAGGGTTTGTGTGTTGCATGCTCACAGCTGCTCAGAGGAATGCACAGATGGACAAACAGACTGTTGTCCAGATAGGCCATGGGAATAGCTGCAAATTAAGCATTTGGTTACTGTTTCCAAATATGGAAAATGCCTGTCAACTTTCAAAATAAATGTGTCCTTATGTCGAGATCCCATTGGCTCTTATGAATGGGGACAAGTTGAGGGCAAGCTCATACGTCTACCTGTATGTGGGGGGACAGAATCCAATCTAGTGAGGGCTGCCATGGTCAGACATAGCCCCAGGACAGCTGGCCAGGGCAGTGGCAGGACATCAGCCTGGTTCAGCAGCGCCATGGCTGGGCAGGGCAGGGAAGTGACAGGGCTGGAGACCAACGACACTGCTGGAAAGCCCACACATGGAGTCTTGGGACCAGGGGTGAGTTTGAAGGGAAACAGATGGGGCTTATCAGAGCTCTTGAGGTCTATTAGTGCTCTCAGGTCCTGAAAGTTGTCTTTCAGAACAGCAGTCTGTTTTTTCCATTAATTGGAGGAAAGAGAAAAAACTGTCTGAATAAGGCAGTCATCAGAACAAAACATCCCTCCATAACAAGTTTGCCCTTTATTTGCAGCCTAACAGCCTTTTTCATCTTCAAGGTCTTTGTCATTTTGAAGTGCTTACAAGTAAAATTGACATTTCAGTTAATTTCTGCTAATTGCTCTACATTTCAGTAGTTTATGAAATTATCTTTCTACTTTTCATATACTAATACCAATCACAATACTATTTTCCTATTTGATGTATCCTATTGATCTAACAATGTATTGCCTACATCAATTGCTACAAGTCTTATAATTGTCATTATTATCGTTAAATATTTCAACTATGGTGAAGTCCAAAGACCTCATTCTAGGACAGGAATAATTTTTAGAGGATGCTGCAAAAATATAGAAGAGGATTCCTGGAGCTTCCTTTAAAGTTTCCACTGTGCTGCTTATCTAGATCCTTTATCCAGTCAAAAAAAAAATATTTCTGTTTGAAAGTTGGAGTAGTTTTGATGGCAAGAATATCCCACTTGAAAAACCTTAGAAGGGATTTTCTAACAACTAATGGGATTCCTTGTAACCGATCACAACCGTAACAAACACAACTCTTAAGAACACTTTAACAGCATGATGTTTCCTTAAGATGATTATATAACTGAAGAAGGGAAAATCTGACCTGCAAAGACTTTATCGTACATGGTCTCCTTGGAAGATACTTGAAACATTTTTGTTGCTTCATCTTACTATCTCAAAATGAGATACACAATATTAAAAAATAAAAAAATAGTGTTAAGACTAACAGATTTGGAGATGAGTTTTTCAGTCTGACATAAGGACTACACAGTGTTTTGTGCAGTAGACAACTGTGCTACAGATGTCTTGATCACCGGAACATTCATGAAGGAGAGATTCCTTTGAAGATTAAGATTTGTCTGAAGGATGCACTGTGGTAGGTGGTTTTAGCATCTCACTAGTTCTTACCTACTAGTGGAGTTCTTGACAATTACTGTGGACTAAAATAATCAGTTTTTCCTTATCAGTGCTGTAGAATGGGTCATTCCTGAACAAATGTGTGCTGAAATGAACTTAAACCAGCTATTATAACCTTTCCCTCGCGGAACATAGAAGTTCCCATTTAAATACACTGCAAGAAGGTAAGCCTAAAGTTTCACAGATTTTAAATAATAAATGAGAAAAGATGAAAATTATTTCCAATTTTAAATATTCAAATACCCTGTGTTCTTTCCATAGTAACAGGAGAAAGGTTTCCCCATAGAAGATGCTCCAAGAGTTGGAGCAACCTTCCTATTCAGACAGGCTGAGTTGAATTTCTTACCTTAAAGCATCTTCCAGTGCCTAAAATGGCTGACAAGAAATCTGGAGAGGGACTTGTGACAAGGGCGTGTTGTGACAGGAGAAGAGGGAATCACTTTGAACTGAAAGAGGGGAGAGTTAGATTAAATATTAGGAAAAAAGTCCTTACTATGAGTCTGGTGAGGCACTGGCACAGGTTGCCCAGAGAAGCTGTGGCTGCCCCATATCTGCCAGTGTTCAAAGCCAGGTTAGATGGGGCTTTGAGCAACCTGATCTGGGAAAAGGTGTCCCTGCCTGTGACAGGGGGTTGGAACTAGGTGAGCTGTAAGGTCCCTTCCAACCCAACCCAGTCTATGATTCTAGGAGAGTGTAACCCCAGAACAGGAAGATAACTTGCATTTTAGCATGCTTCTTAATTGAGTTACCTATGCTAGGAATCTAAAACCTGTCGGTACTAATTCCTACTTCATACTAATTTGCTATAAACCATTAGATAAACGTTTAAGAAAGTGCAGAGGATAGCAGAGGATATGTATTGGTAACTTAGCTTTAGCTCACTATTCTCAAGCCAATGATAGCACTATAGAATTAAAATACTATAGTATTACAAACAACAGTCCCAGAACAATGTATCATTTCTATTTTCATTTCTTGCAGCCTTCTGGCATTTTATTATTCCCCTGGACACAAAGTCAGTAACCTTAATGAAATACCAGAAGATATGTTTATATACAATTCTAGTACTCCTAGTTCAAGAAAATTGCTGTAAACTTCTTACTGCAGACCAGATTATTGGCTGTTTGCAAAAAATTCCACTTGGGAGAGCAGCTGGTGCATCAATAAACCCAGTACCCTTGACTTTATATATAATCTATTATTTTGGGATGCTATCCTGAGATACAGATAAAGAACAGGCACTTTTTGAAATTATACCAGTATTAATGGTAGCTACCTGAGTCTAAAGAGTTATGAAAATATTTTTCATATATTGCTCAAAATATTTCCCCCTTCTACCGTAAACATTCACATGAAATCTTAAATAATCGTACTTGCTAGGTCAATACCAACTTTGGGGATGCGAAGCTTGCCTGGGGGAGCAGACCATGTTCCACATAGCCTGCCTATATTCCTGAAAAGCCAGCATGAATGGCATGGGATATGGCATTAAGCAGCTGCCGTAGGAAGAACCAAGGGAGAATAGCTTTAGGGGCAGTAATCCTTGCTCCCTCAGTCTCCCATCAGGTTTCCAATTAAGTTCTGATCTCTTCCCCTATTCTTTGATGTGCTATGCCCAGTCCTTGATCCTCACATTTTCAAAGTGTTCAAAATGAATTATATTTAACTACAGCAGTGACTAGAAACTGACCAAGATCAGGCATGAGAACTGTAAAAGGTTCAGACTCTAAATAAATTGCAACCTAACAGGTAGAGAAATGACAAGGGAAAATACAAGAACATGAAAATATTTCACTGTTAGTTATGCCACAGTCCACTAGAGCTACTGTGCTTATTACATGGATAGATGTAATTTATGCTGTTCTTCATTCCTTTGTTTAGCAGTTTTTCTTAGAGTCTGTAATCAAGAGCAGCAACCCAATGACCTATGCAAACACATCATAAAATGTATTCTGTACCCTTAAAGTGTCTGAAGTAGTACAAGTGCTTCTGTCGTGGTTTAAGCCATAAATCAGCCACGCAGTTTGTTCACTCACTTCCCCCTTTTTCTTCCCTCCAGCTCCTGGAGGGATGGGAAGGAGAATCGAAAGAATGCAACTCCCACAGGTTGAGATAAGAACAGTTTAGTAACT
>JAOEHY010022469.1:0-56990 GCA_025447955.1 Psilopsiagon aurifrons
GGCGGCGACGGTTGGTTCGCCCCGTCTCCATTAGGGATGGGGCGGAGGAAGCCGGGTATTGCCCGTCATGCCGCGCGCGCTGTAGGTAGCTCCGTCGGTCCGGGCTGGGGAGGGCGGCGGGGGAGGAAGAGGAGGAGGAGGAGGAGGAGGGAGGAGGTCGGTGCCCAATCCAAGATGGCGGTGCAGGAATCAGCTGCTCAGCTCTCAATGACTTTGAAGGTGCAGGAGTATCCCACTCTCAAGGTGGGTGCCGAGCCTCCTCCTCCTCCCCCGGTACGGAGGAAGGGAGGGTAAAGCTGTTAGTGTCCCGTCGGAGATGAGGGTTTGGCAAGCCGGTCTTACTTAGCCTCCCCCCATCCCGTCCCGCTCCCCGCCTCGGGAGCCTCCGCGGTAGGGGTGGGGGGGGATTCCCACCACGTAGTTGCCCGCCCTTCCCTGTTTTCCTCCGCTTGGTGTCTCGGCTTCTGTCGCTACGGTTGCTCCCTTCCCCTCCCCCTCCGCTGAGGGACAGGGACGTGCCTGGAATATGCTGTTCTCCACGGGTGTCTCCGTGCCCTGAGGTGAAAGGGGAGGCCCCCGGCCTCGCTGGGGACACGAAAAGGGTCGTTGAGGGCTTGTAGGAGCTGGTCACAGCGGGGAGAGAAGTGAGGCTCTTGTGGCGAGGGGGGAGTGGGGTTGGGGAAGAGAGGGTGTAGGGGCGTGTGAGTGATGATGATGGCTCGGGAAGACCGAGCGTTGCTTTAAATGCTCGTCCCAGATGATCAGCTGAATCTACGTGGCGTTGTTAGGAGACGTGTGAAAGGGGAGGGAGTGGAGGTGGAAGTAGAATATGGTTCCCTGGCGTCTTGGTCCCCCAAAAGATGGAGATGAGCTTAAAGCATAAAGACGTTCTGGGAAAGACTCGAGGCTTGTGGAGGCAGATAAGCGGAATACTTACAGTTTGGTACAAGCATGGGGTGTGCATTCAGGTCCTGGGTCTAACTGGAGGGTGGTAGTTTCCCAGGACTGAATAGGTAGCCTTTGGCTTTAACTAGGTATTGTAAAGCAAATGAAGGACTCGATGCTGAGCGTTAAGGTCATCGCCTCTAAGAACTGTTCAACTGGAAGGATGATGCTCCTGGGAACCAGTGGAAACCTTTGTTTGAAGTCTTGTGTAGGCAGTAGGTCTACCACGTAAATAGTGATAACTGTGGAAGGCAGCTAGGAGAAGGATCTCTATTGCAAAATGCTTATTTAAACATCTCTCGTGTTGGTGTATCGACCTTTATCTATAGAAGATGTTTATGCAAAGTAAACTTTGGTGTGCCAAGATCATGCTGTACTTTCACACATTGAGTCTTGTGTGCGCTTTTCGGTGTTTGTTTTGCCGGCTTTTTAGCAATGTTGTTCTTCTGCACATCTTCCTTCTCCACTCTCCTAGTTTCATTCTACTAAGGTCCAAGAAGCAGAACGACAAAGTGTCCCATTTTACTTACGAAGGCGTCTTTCTGTCGTCTTGGAGTACTTTACAGCTGACAGCATCAAGCTTAAAATTTAAAATAGCTGTGAAGAGCACTCTAGCACTTTCCACAGCCAGAGCACTGTGAAGGCATTCAAAGTTAAGATCGTTTTAAGACTGCGTTTTAGATGTGTTCCAGTTGTTATCACAGCTTTGCTTGTTGCATTCCTGAAAAATTACTGGCAGTGAGGATCAGTGAGGTTTTGTTTTGCTGTGTGTGTCTTAAGATGAGTTGTCGAAGTGCCAGCCATTTAAAAGGTAGAGAATATTTTGGACTACTTCTTTTATTTCCACAAGCATTCTTTGTCCCTGAAAAATCTCAACAAAAATATACATGAGAAAATGGAATGTTGTTTGTAAAGTTGGGAAGCTAAATAGTAAGAGGGTGAGACATCCTTGCACAGAGACTCTTAATTTCCTAGCAAAGGTGATGTTTATTGATTCTTCCCAGCACCCATTCGACTTCTGGGTTGTTCCTGTAACCTTTAATAGCATTTTTCATTGTTTAAAAAACTTGTCAGAACAGTGTCTGCTCAAATCTTTTGAATATATCCTCTTAAATGTTCTTAACCGTGAGTCATATATCAAAACATTTTTGGTGGTGGAGGTGAAAAAGCAGCGGGGAGAAATGAACACTAAAGCTAAAGTCTACCAAAGTAAGTTGAGATCAAATCCCATTTTGTTCATTAGGAGGCAGGTGCCTGCAAGTTTCTGTGGAACTGAGCCTCTGTGAGTTTTCATTTCCAGTTTATTTAAGCACTGTGAGAAATGAATCCATGTAAGTTCTACTTTTTTCTTCATTTTGTCCAGCAGCACAGTAGCTCAGATAGCTCTCTGGGCGCTCTGGATGCGGGTGCTTTTCCCTGATGTGAGTAAAATGTGAAAGATTGTAGACTTGTATTTATATCCTTCCTGTTTCCTCCCTCAAGCTTCCTCATGCCAGCATCACTAGATAATAGTTGTGCAATAGCTCTACATTTACAGTATGTTCCACAGAGTGCCTTTCATGTGAAAGACTGCTTTAAACTGCAAAGGGGAATCCCTTTTCCATCGCTAAACTGTAGTTGCTGCAGGAGTGGGAATGCTTCCTCCATTCTTCAACAGTTCAGCTCAGGGGAAGTAAATAGACTTGTTCAGCTGCATTTAGGGAACCTATTTAAGTGTACAAAGTAGTACTTGAATATTTCCCTCAATCCAGTCCCTTCTCAAGGACAAGTGGTTGCCAGCTATTCTTCCTTTAAAGTGCTCTTTTCCCT
Source organism: Psilopsiagon aurifrons (assembly GCA_025447955.1). Taxonomy (NCBI): domain Eukaryota; kingdom Metazoa; phylum Chordata; class Aves; order Psittaciformes; family Psittacidae; genus Psilopsiagon; species Psilopsiagon aurifrons. The sequence goes on from JAOEHY010022469.1 coordinate 2,755, forward strand.
TTTTTTAATTAAAAAGCCTTCTAATAAAGAACTGTACTGGTCTCATCTGAGAATATGTAATGTGAAAGCTGAGAACTTAAAAACGACTGAATGCAAACACTGTTACTGTAGTTCTTTGCTGGAACACTAATAAACAAGTGATGACAGGAAGCCAGATAGTTCATTCATATTGTTAGAAGTATGAATAATCATTAAACTGAACTAGCAAACTGTATGGAGTAAGACCCTGAGAGTGCAAGACCTGAAAGTAGGGATGGTCACTTGTGAAAATATTCTTATCTGGGCTCTTCACTGGCAAACAGTTCAGGGACTGCAACTGCTTTCAAAAACAGCTGATCAAAAGGAGAGCTGTAGAAGCACAGAATGCTTGAGCACCTTCTCAAAGCTGCTGTTTGGCTTCTCTTGCTGGCAGCTGTGGCAGGGGAAATGGTGGCAGCAGTTTTAAGACTACTGATTTCTCATGGAAATGCCATGTTTACCTGGCTGTCAAGAGGGGAAACTGAGAGGAAAATAGGATCTTATGTGGTGTTTCTATCCTGAGTCCGTGGAATCACAGAAGAACTGAGGTTAGAAAGGATATCTGGAGACAGCCTTGTCTGATAACATCCCCTCAGGATCAGCTAGAGCAGTTTGCTCAGGGCCACGTCCAGACTGTTCTTGATTATCTCCAGAGTGGAGACTCCATCCTCTCTAGTGCTATGGTATTTAAAACAGATCTTCTGCTTACATGGAATGTTCTGTATTTCAATTTATGCCCATTGCCTATTGTCCTTCTACTGGTTACTGCTGAGAGCAGTCTGGCTCCATCTTGTTTACTCCTCCCATCAGGTATTTGTACAAATTGGTGTGGCTTCTTCTGAGCCTTTTCTTCTCCAAGTTAAACAACCTCAGTGCTCTTAGTGTCTTATATGTCAGATGCTCCAATCTGTTACTTATCTCAGTGGCCTTCTGCTGCACTAACTCCTGTATGTCCATGTTTCTTTTGTACTGGAGACCCAGAACTGGACCCAGCACTTTCGATAGGTCTTAACTTGTGCAGAGTAGAGGGGAGCGATCACCTTGCTTCACCTGCTGGCTGTGTTTTTCCCAGATATGCTGTTGGCCATCTTTGGTAGAAAGGCACGTCATTGTCTCATGGGCAACCTGTCCACCAGGACCCCCAGGTCCTATTCTGCAAAGATGCTTTCTAGGTTGTTAGTCTCCAGCACATACTGGTGGATGTGATTGTTCCTTCCCCACTGCAGGACTTGGCATTTCCCATTGTTGAATTTCACAAGGTTCTCATTTGTCCACTTCTCCATCCTGTTGAGGCCCCTGCAAATGGCAGTGCAACCATCTGGCACGAACAACTCCTCCCAGTTTTGTATCATATGCAAACTTTGGAGGTGCACTCTGACCCATTGTCTAGGTCACTGATGAAGATGTCAAACAGCTCAGGTCAACTTCTTTTCGCAGAAGAAGAAAAGGTGCAGGATTAATTTTTTGTATAATTGGTTGCACTGCTTTATTTTTTTTCTCCCTGTTTATACACTTCATTGTAAGTTGGTTTTGAACATAGCTTTGGACTTTGATATCATGAGCTGTAGAGTACTTTTGTCAAAACTTTGAACATACAGCAGCAAAAGTTGTTCAGTGAAAGTGGTTCAGGCAGAACTTGAGGGCAGAAATAACAGAACTTCTAACGTCTAATGCACTGTCAGTACATCAGTGCACAAAAGCATAGATATGGCACTTCTAGATTGTTACTTGACATGTAAAACACTCTTCAAGTAGAAGGTTGACATGATAAGCTAAACATGGATAATGGTAATAGTCAGCTCTGTACTAACTCAGTGTGAGCACTTGCATCTCGCACTAAATCAGTCTTCCAGCTGAGTGCTCTGACTCACTGAGTGTGCACTGAATGTCCATAGCGAGCGTTCATGTGCTGCTGAATAATGCACTTCCTGTTTTGACACGTTGTGCATGTCAGCAAACAAGTGTAACATCTTTTGTGCTGCTGCTGTTTTGCCCGGAGCTCTGTGGACCACTGTGGTGTAAGAAAAATACGATACAGTGGGAACTTCAGAAGAAGTTTGACATTGGAAAGCAGCTAAAGTAGGAGCTGGCTCATGTGGGAATAGGTCTCTGCTCCACTCCCTATAAGACACATTTTGAAGTGATTGATGAAGAAAAAGCAGGAAAAGGGAATGAGTAACAGTGCGGCTGTGAGCTAGAGATGTTGCTTGATTATCAGTATTCCATTGTGCCTGTAGGAAAATACTTAAAGAGAAATGCTCTCAAACATTTTACAGAAGACTTTCTGTTAGTATCCTCAAAGCAAATACTTATCTGATGTTGCAGTTCACAGCTGCAGTTGCGAACTTGATTTGTAGTGTTTTCACAGGACAGTGCCCTTGTGAATTTGGTTTGTGTATGTTTTCTGGTATAGAAATGATATGCTTGGATGGTAGCTAACATGGGGTCTTTAAATGTTGACAGAAAGCAAGAATATCTGTGAAATCTTTGGTTCTTTGCGTAGTGAGTGTTTTTCAAGCGCTGCGAAATGTGAGGAAAGATGAGCTTCAAACATTTGCTAGATACGGTAGTAGGAGGAAAATGCGTCATAGCTCTGTGTGATAAGATTGGAACTCTTACTAGGTGACATGGACCACCAAGTGTCAATTTTTTTCTCTCTAAGCCTCCTCCCATGTTTTTCAGTGCAGTAGTTTCTATATGAATCAGCATAATAGTATGCCTTTGGGGTCCGCTGATTTAGGAAAGTACTGTTTGGGCAGACAGATATTTGCTAGAAGGGCATGCTGGCAAAATTTGTCAGTCCTTGTAAACTTAAACTGCCTTCATTGTACACTTGGCCTCCCATAGCTTGCAGCCTACAGATGCACTATATAGGAAGTATTTTCTAACTCAGAATGTGAAATATGCCATATTACTTGGTAGCTTACAGTCTATTACTGCTTATTTAAATAAGCCAAGTTTTTGTAAAGATATCTTTATTTTGATAGCCAGTACTTTAACTGCTTTACAGCCTGCTTCTGATTCACCTGAGCTTTTTTCAGTGCTTTGCTGATTACAGTAAAACAGATACCTTGAGTAGAACTTTGGTCATCCATATATTTTGATACAGATCTGCTGAATCAATAATCCTTAATTATTTGTCTTCGGAGAAGTGCTGTTATTGTCACTGGAATAAGTTATTTTGGGAGTGATCTGATGGGTAATAGGATCTCAAGCCTAATGGCTCCAGCCAGTGTCATAGTGTCTGAATTGTGCAAACACACAGGAGGACAGTAACCTCTTTAAATGAAAGAGGTGATACTGTGATTAAAATGAACAAATATTTGAAGAAGAAGGAAGGATCAAAACAAATGGACTTGCTGAAGACACAAACCTGCTGTGTGACCTTGGCTTAGCAACTTGACCGCTGCTCTAGATAGGGAGGAATGTTAAGGTTTTTATTAGTGCTCTCATATTTCTACTAAAAGGAGAAGAGTGAAGAAATTTATCCTGAGGCATGAGTCCAAGATGGCAGCTGTAAGCAAGTGTATACAAAATGCTTAGTCTCTGATGTCCCCAGTGTGGCTCTAGCCAGGACTCTAAAATGGCTTTCAATTTGCTTATATAGGGATGCAAGAGAGCTTCATATAACTGTAAAACGGCTTTGTAAAGCACTTAATTCTGTAGTTGGAAGCCTTGTTCAGGAGTTCATAGTGTATTCAGTAAGAAGTTACTAGCACTTTGTGTAAAAGGATAATATTTGGAAGGATTATAGTTACTTCTGTTGGGTAAGTATGTGTGTTGCAAATGGATAGTCCAAGAGGTTTCGTTGCTAATTCTCTCCTGTATTGAAGTAGCAGCTTTGAATATTATCCTGCTATTTTCTTCCTAGACACAGCTGCTCTAGAATGTGCAGTATTGTCTTCCTAAGTTGTAAAACTGACTTGATTTTAGCTAAGGGAAGCTACGTTGAAACTGTTTTTAAAATGAACTGCTATGAAATGATCTTGCAGTTGTACTTAGGCTTAGAAAATTTTCTGGTATGATCTGTTTCTCTTCAAGAGTTTATATTAATACTTGAACTTAATTAAACCTTAATCTACTCTCCTATCCCTGAAATATACTACTGTTCCTTTCTTTTAACTTTCTTTTCCTTTTCTGGTTTTGTCTAGAGCATGGAAAAATAATACTATTTCAAGGGCTTGATAAGAGCCACCCATCAGAAGAATTCATTCTGTGAATAAGTGGTGACATAACTTACATTTTTGGATGAGTTCATTGAGAAATAATGATGCTGACTCAGTTCTGAAATAATCCAAGAATTACAGAGGAAGAAATAGTGCATAAAAATACAAAATTTCAGTATGGAAATACTTAATTGGTTTGAGGGGCAAATTTGCAATGGTTTATTGTACCCTGCCTTGCTTTTCAAATGGCATCATGTGTAACATGCCCTCTGCTGGTTTTTTGAAGGTGAGCATGGTGATCCAATTTAGTCTTGAGGAAACATCTTAATGCTTGAAGGTGTTTTCTCGTTGGGTTTACCTTTTCTCTTGTCACTGTTTACTAAAACTACTTAGGAGGTGCTCAATTTTTCTTCCCATGTTCTCATACTTCCTCTTTCCTTTTGCATGAAGTGTAGCTAAGTTGTCTTTGCTTCTGTTTTTGTCAAAGGCAAAAACATCACTGTACTTCTCGTTTCTTTTCCTTACCTGTATGTGGCTAGGCTTGATTTTGTATTAGGGTACAGTATGCGGCATTTGAAAAGGCTTTTTTATCCTCAAAGTCTTCAGCTGAATTATCTTGGAGACCTGTAGATTCATGCAAGTCTCTGGTGCTTTTCAGGTATTAGAAGTTAATACAATTGAGGAGAAGAAGCACATCTTTTTTTTCACGCTTGAAAGGAGGGCGTAGTTCTGTAATGGTTCCCCCCCCTTAATCTGGTAGGACTCTCTTTATTTTGCTTGAGCTTTCTCTTTTTTAATTCTTCTCAGTAGTTAGAGTCACCTGACTTCACGTACCTGAAAAGATTTTTCAAGATCCATTTCAAATTCCTTCCTGCCCATGATTCAGTTCATTTGAAGAGATAATGATGTAGGTATTTGTTAAAATAAATGCAAATGCACACTTTATGTGGGAAGGAGTTGCTTTCAGCTGGAGACTTTAAAGGATGATTCACACAGACATCAGTAAAGTCAGGATATGTAACTAAAACTTCACTGCATATGCGTTGGTACTGCTGTCAAGTTCACGGCCTCACAAAATCACAGACTGCTTTAGGTTGGAAGAGACCTTAAGCTCATCCAGTTCCTCCCCCCTGTAGTGGGCAGGGGCACCCTCCGCTAGACCAGGTTGCTCCAAGCCCTGTCCAGCCTGGCCTTGAACACTGCCAGGGATGGGGCAGCCAGGACTTCACAGGAATAGAGGTTAACAGCTTTACCATGCCTTTCATAAAGAAGTCTTGGATGGGATTTTGAAGAAACAGTGATGTTGAGTAAAGCCACAGGGAGACTTGGTCAAAATAGAAGCCGTGGCGTGTGGACTATGAGGCTCAGGTGTCTTTCTGTGAGAAGTTAGACATGATTAACTTCTTTCTTCCAAATACGGGAAGAAATTTGATGTTGTTTTCCAGAACTGCAAGTCTATGTAAGAGATGATTGTTTCCATTGTCTGTACAGTTCTCAGTGAAAATCAGTTTCCAGAAAATAACCCTTTGAAAATTCCTGTTAACAGGAGGCTGGGGAATGATTCATGGTCTTACTTTCACCACTAAATAATTCTTGCTTCAATTGGGATGACTTTTTTGAAGTGTCACTCTTGATCTATCATTTCCAGCAACAAAATGATACCCGTACAAACTGGTTTTTACTCTGTTTCTTTCTGCTGCATCTGAATGCTTTTTATATGTAGTCACTGTGGAGGAGAAACTTTTTGATTAATGTTGTGGTTTGAAAGAGATTGTTTAGGTTTTAGTTTCTGGTTTTATTTGGGATGCTTTAGGCTTGAATCTGCCGAAGGGAAGAAGGAATATAGTCTGTGTTGTAGGATGTGACTAAATCAGTTTGAGAACTGGTGTGCTAAAGGTCTAGTGTAAGGCTAGACCTTGGGGGAGGTTAAAGGCTTACTTTTTTCACAAACATTGTAATTGTGAAATAAATGTGCAATTCAGTCTTTCAGTATAACTGTGTACCTGTTACGAAAACTGACGGGAAGCATCAGGCTGGCATTTGAAGTTTCATGTAGTAGCCATCACACTTTGGCCCAACATGCTGCTCCTCTAAAGGATGTAACACTTAGTATAAAATAAGCTTATTTGGTTTAGGGAAAAAAAATCTATTTTTCCTTAGTCTGGTCTTCTCTCTGACAAGTGCTGAAGTAGTCTGAAAAGTTGTTTTGATAGCTGTAGGAGAAAGACAAAGTAAAAGGCTCTGTTTCGGTGCTTCTACCTAAGTAGAATTTTTGTGAGATTCTTAATACATGCAGTTGATTTTTTTTCCCTTCCAGCCAATGGCTTATTGTCAATCAGATAGTACATTAGTACTGTCCTGACTAGTAAATACAAAATAATGTGCATCAGTTAGCATGACTTCTAAAAAGTCAAGCCATACAAAGAGATTATTGAGAAAGAAAGTGGTGGTGGATTTAGTTGATAGCTTACTGGTGTTACTGAATGGATTTTTGAAATATCCCTTACCAGAAGACAGAAGCCCTTATGTGAAAGATGTTTAAGAAACAAACATCAAGATTTGGTAGCTGACCTCAGTAATGGAAGAAGGTTAGCATTAGAGTTGTGCTGGTGTCTTCCAGTACTGTTGATATTCAACTGTTTATTCAGCCTGGAGGAGATAGTGAGTGCTGAGATCCACTTTTCTTAATGCTATTCAGATAATGACGGTATTGCAGATATAACTCAAGTGTGACGCATCAGAGAAAAATACCAGTCTCTGGGTATTAAAATACATGAAATTTGATATTGACAAGTATAGTGTGATACAGTTCTTGAGTATGGTGAAAAAAAGCAATTCTAATCTTATATAGATAACAGAGTTGGAAATTATCATCATTGCTCAGTGGGATCTTTGGAGTTATAGTGAATATTTTCTGGGAATGACTGGGTTAATTTGACAAACTTAGGACATGTGGGAAGAATGGAGAGCTTCATTACGCACCAATTAAAATCCACGGTGGTTTCTTCTCCAAAGTAGTATGAGTTACCCTGATTTTCTCCCTTCCCTCATTCTGCTGAAGGATGTAGCAGAACTGGGAAATGTCTACAGAAGGGTAAGTATCATAAGAGATATAGAATGTCTGTCTTTAAAGAATGGTTTAGAAAGAGCCTCTTCAGTCTCAAGAGGCATGAGAGATATAGGAGAAAATGAATATTCCCTCTTCTGTGTCCAAAACAAGAACATAAAGGGTTTCAAATTAGGCCAGCAGTTGACAAGTCAAAACCAAGGAGAGTTTTCTCACCCAGCGTGTGATGCTGTGAAATGTCTCACCACAGGATACTGCAGTGCTGAAACTCTACAGGCCAGCAGCAACCAGTAGAGTTCATGGATGTATAGAACTCCTATCTCCCAAAGAGACTATTTGGGATTAGTAATGTTGGTTTTTGGCCTTTCTTCAAGTGTTGCCATCTTTCTGGGTGTTTTCAGATAAAGGATAGTGACAGAAGAGGGACTTCTTGTCTTGCTGTGGCGGCTCGTGTCTTCGTATGGAGGAGAAATTGGTGTCAAAATTAGCAGTGAGGATCTCTGATCCAGTCTTTTCTAGATGAATCCTTAAAATTAAGGTAAGGAGGGATTTCTGCAGACACTGTAGTCCAGCTGTCTTCTTGAAGATGGGCTAACTTCAAAGCTAATCTGAATTGCTCAGAGTTCTGCCTAGTTATGAAAGTTTCCAAGGGTGAAGATTCCACTCTACCTTTGTGGGATGCTGTTCTAGTATTTACCAACCTTCCCAGTTAAAATACTTTTTCCTTATGTCCGGCTGGAATATTTTTTGCTGTCAATTGCAACTCTGTCTCTCTACTTTTTTGCTCTGTAACTCAGAGAAACAGTTGGCTGGCTCTTACCTATGACCTTCACCTTTAAATAGTGGAAGACTTCTATCAGGTTGTGCCACTCCCAACTCTATGTGGCCTTCCCTTCTGTAAGTAAAATAAGCCTACCCCCCTCAGCCTCGCCTTTGGATTTGGTATCCTCAACCATTGTAGTGACAGCATTCTGGACTCTTTCTAGTTTGTCAACATCTCTTCTTTGGTGGGCAGGGGAAGTGACCTGAAAATCAGGTTCAGTATTCCAGATGAGTCTTGAGTGCTGAGCATAGAGAACAGTCACTCCTCTCAACCCACTGCCTCTAAGCTCACTAATGCAGCCTGGCATGTGATTAACTTTCATTGCCATAACAGTCTGTTGCTGATTTGTGTCTAACTTATTGTCCATCAGAACCTCTACATCTTTTTCTGCAGTAGTCCTAGCCAGTTATTCTGCAGCCTCTGCTAATGGATGGGTACTTCTGTGTCAAGTGCAAGGATCTGGCTTTTGCCCTGACTGCGTTTCATAAAGTCCTTGGTGTGTTTCTGAATGGCAGCTCTGCACCCAGCATTATCAAGCGCTCCACCAGTGCATTGTCCTCTGTGAGCTTGCTGATTGCGTATTCTGTTCCATAGTGCAGATGGTTGGAGAAGATGTGTATGTAAAAGCTGATAACATTCCTCAGGAATCAGGCAGTGCTTGTAATTGGCCACTGGGTAGCTTTTAAACCACCAGTCATTATTCTTTGAGCATGGCTGTCCCATCAGTCCCTAACCCATGTTGTATCCCATCCGCTAAGTCCATATATTCCCAGTTTGGCTACAGTGGTGCTGTGGTAAACAATGTGAGTCACTCCTTGCTTTCTGGTCCCATGTACCTGTATGTCTTCAGCTTGCTTTAGAGTTCCCGTGCAAATAGTGCCTCTCTTCCCAGACTATATTGTTCATGTGTAATCAGGAAGGCTTAGGAGAAGACTTTGCCATGAAAGACAAAGGTGGCATTCAGACATGAGACTTTCTGTTGTTCTTTGTTGCTAGGTCACAAACTCAATTCTATAGATGCTTTTCATCTTCCTTATGCTGCTCATCTGTCTTATGAAGCCCTTGTAATTATAATTGAGTCTAAACTCCAGTTGAATGAAGTGGATGTGTATGCTGGCCATGATGGTAACAAGTGTTGGATTTCTAGCTGTGACTCGGAGTGGTTTTCCTCCATTATGGCTGAAGGACTATAGCACCTTTGTGAAGAATATCTTGCCACTATTAATATTTCTCCTGTTATATCATAAGCAGAGCACCCTTGAGCAGTGTATGTCTTCACTTAGTTTAGAAACCCCAGGTGCTGAGTGAATGACCGTGTGTGTCATTGAAGCTGCAAGTATGTGTTGGGGCTGAAACTTTGCCACATTCTTGAGATGCCATTAAACTGCTTAGTGGAATTCAAGGCACTAAAACCAGTGTAAGAAGTCCAGTCTGGCTGCCTGGCTCCCTCCAACATGAATACCATTGAAGCAGCAGGTTTTTTCAAGTTTTGATCACTATAATTAATGAGCCTCTGTTGCATTCTGCTCTCCCTTTCTGTGTTGTTAAAAGTGTGTTCTTGGACATGCTTTTCTACAGCAGATTTTCTCTGTTTCTGTATATTTGATTTATGGGTGTGTTTAAAGTGTACCTGTGTGTACACACTTAAAACCCTTAAGGAGAAGAGACAATTTAAGAATCTCATTAAAATGTTGATATTGAAGGTAAAAAACAAGGTAGATATGCATTGTAGGATGCTGTGTAGAAGACTGACTGGCTTAACTTTATTTCTGTAATTGTTTTTACATATCTATAAGAAATACTTGAGAAGCATATGCAGTTTGCAGACTGTCAGGATAGAATATATGCAAACATTGAGTACTTGCTGTTTCTTTCTAGTTTTAACATGTATTCAGAAAGATTAAGAAATTGACATCAGTAAATTAATGGCTTACTGAAAAATTTATGTCGAAGGAAATATATTTAGTATCATTATTAAATTCACTATATATAAGGGTTTTTCAAGTTGATTTTGATATGACTTATTGAAAAATATATTACCTGCAGTTGCACAACTGTTTGAGCAGTTTTAGTCATTTCATGGTTTTAGAACTAGTCGGTGTTGCCTTCATAGCTTATTCCTGTTCATGAGCTGGAAGAGCAATGTGTTTGGGCTGAAGGCCAGATAGCATCACAGTTGAAGTCCTAAGTGTGAGCTAAAAAACTGTCTCCTGACTTTCTTAGCTCTGCTCACCTCTTATGTGCTGTTCTGACTTAAGTCAAATTCCTTTTCCTTAGGTTTAAGGTTGACATCTTTTAGTGTATGGTTAAGTTGAATTGTGTTTCTGCAGCTGTGGCAGCTGATGAACAAAAGCAGTAGAATCTATTTAGTGACACTGGATTTAAACATGCTGCCCACATATTTTGCATCTCTCCTTTATATTTTCTTGTGTGCTCATGGTATGAGCCAACTGTGAGGTGTGGTTTTCAAGCTCCAGTGGATGGAACAAGTTGGTATGGTGCTTCTGGTTGATCCTTGCTGCTTTATTTCAATTTTTGTCACTATTTAGGAACTTAAGGTAATGCTTCCCTAGGCTGAATTCTGCAGGTCACTCTTCCCCCTAAAGAGTAAGGATGTAATCCAGGCTTGGTTACAGAGGTGTCACTAGCAGTAACATAAAGTGGAAAGTGTCTAACAGGCTTGTGGCAGCTGTCTCAGTCCAAAATGTTTGGTGTTCCCTATTTTATAACTGTGGTACCTGAAAATTAAAGGGAACGATAATAAAGAATTTTTAGGGTTACATCTTCTGGAGCATTGTTTTGTTCTGTCCATTGTTAGAGGAAAAAAAAATTCAACACTAATGGTACAGTGCCTGAAGAGTTCTGCAGTAAATCAAAGTAGTGCTGGGAAACAGGGTCTCTTGGAGCATAGGAGCTGTATTAGTAACAAAAGGGCCAGCTGCTCAAGATGCAGAGTTGAGATAAGGTGCTTTCTCAGTAAGGAATGTTCTAAATTTTGGCACTTGTAGGATCTCGTCTTGTAAAGTAACTGTGAAAGCTGTACCTGGAAATAATTTATTGTATAGCTCTCTAGTAAGAAACAAGTTCCCATGCAGATCATGAAAAACTTACTGTCAGTTTCAGTTGTAATATATTTATTTGTATTTGCTTTCAAAGTCCCTTCCACACAGGATATTCAGATGGTTTTTGGGAGTAGGGAAAAAATCAAGATAAAACAAGATTTGAAACTATTGCTACCTAAACACATTAGAAATGGTATATAATGATGCCAGTTGAAATTGAAAGTCCAATTGTTCTAAATGTCACATGAACACAACCTGTGCCAGAAACTTGCTCGCTAAAGAGACAGAGCATGGGAAACGGGAACTGTTATTGCTCTTGTGTGCAGATAAGAAACTACAAGGAAAAGGAGATTAAACTTAGATGGTTTTTTTTTCAAACTGACTAGATCTGTGCTGAGAATTTAGCAAAACTGTCTTTTGCAGTCAAGCAGATAAATCAGTAGTAGCTGTGAAGGTCCTGACTGATGCAGCTTTTCAGCATGGCATGGAAAGCTGATCTGCAAAGTACCAGTAGGAGTTAAATTCAGTAGATACAAGTGACTGAAGGAAACTTACATTTTAATGAATAGTAAGAAAAATGCAGTGGAGAAAAAGGGAAGAAGTTGTCTTGATGCTGTCTGGCATCGTCTTGGAGTTGGAAATAGGCTTCTATGTTCAAAAGCTTGTTCAAAATAATGCCCCGTTTCCCTCAACGCCTGTTCTGTCTATGGGGGTTTAAAACCTTTCTTCATTATAAGGAAGTGAAGACAAGTAAGAGCTAAAGATGGAATAAAAGACGATTATATAGACAATTAAGTAGGTATTGAAGACTCACATACTGTGATGGTTTATGTGGTTTGAGTTGTAGGACTTGTGCTGGGATTTTAGGGAAGGATATATGAGGAAAATAATAATTGGTCTAGTGTGATACTTCCTGTGGTAGAGGCTTGTTCTGTCTTTTGTTTAGGTCTTAGTTTGTGATGCCAAAAAACATTAGAAAGATCACTTCAGTGTTTCTGAGAGGGAGAGGAGCCCTTTTATATCTTAACCAGAGAATCTTTGTGTTGTACTTCTACAAATAAGGACAATCTACCGTGGGTTATACACAGTCTTGGAAAGCAAGCACTTGATCCTATGAATTGTTGGCTCATCTTACTTACTCTGCGCATAACTGTTTCAAGATGCATCTCTAGTAGTAACCTCTCTTCTAATAGAGTCTAAAAGGAGAGTGGACCCTGGGGGTACTTTCTTGTATACCAGTGATTAGAAGGAATAAAATGGAGGCAATCTTTGTATAATTGATTAGAAGTGCTATACTTGAAAGATCTGTAATCAAACATATGTGTGGTACTAAACAGAGCACTGATTTGCATTTCCTCTTTTACCTTTAATATGTGTAATGTGATTGCTAGCTAAATGATACCTCTGATTAATGGAAAAGCAATCAAGATTATCATAACTGTCTGAAAGAGACTCTGGTGGACTTTTTCAAGATAAAAGATATGGGTGAATTGATTGTATAACACTGGAATGGTTTTAGTTCTAATATTCCTGTTTCTGTAAAGTAATAGAACTTCCTGTCTGGATTGCTCATGCTGTTACTGCAGTGGAGGTAAAATGATGAGAGCAGCTCAGTATTTACTGTCAGCTTTCCCCAAATCAGTCAGTTACCTTAAAGTTCAACCAGGCTGTAGACTGCTCCCATACATGTGTCCCTAACAGCCATCAGTAGCGGTTTTGATATGGTTGTCCTATAAAGGCATGGGATGAGTGGGACAGGAGACCTTCAGGACTGGTTGGTCTTCAGGCTGAGGAATGGAGCCTTAGAGGAATTTAACTAACTTAATTACAGAGGGTTTTTTTTTTTTCCACTGAGAAAGCTTCTGTGGAGTTTATCTTGGCACTTGGTGTAGTCCTACTGGAATTAATATTAAAAAGTAGTAGTCCTTCATGGGCAGAAGTAGGTAGGAGACCTATTAGATTTCCTGAGTAACTATGGTGTAGTATGTACAAATATTTCAGTAGCTGATGTGTATCATCTGTGCTTTCTCAGTTAACTTTCTCTTTTTATGAGCTCCCAAAGGAAATAAATGTAAACTTAAAAAGCCATGTTCTGAAGTGTGATCTGCAGTTGCAGTGAACTTGTTACTTTCCTCTATTAGATAGACATTTGTCTTGGCTTTCTGTTCTTCCTGTACCATTTCCATCAGTGCTTGCTTACAGTCAAAGCAGGATAGGTGAAATCTGTAACAGAAGAGAATCCACCGCCTTTTGTTTCCTGTCATGTTTGGTTTTTCATTATCTTTGAAGTGTTGTCTCCTTGCTGAGAGGGCTTAAATAAGGGCTTTGACATGGGAACTCAAGTTTGATTAATGACCACTGGTGTCTTGCAACCTCAGAGGTGTCCTGACTGCGTCAGATGAAATCATCAGTCTCTAAACTCCTAGAAGACAGGACATATTTTAATACAGAAGTTATAATGACTTGATATTTCTTTAGGTGCCATATGAAACACTGAACAAGCGGTTTCGAGCTGCACAGAAAAACATTGACCGAGAGACCAGTCACGTTACAATGGTGGTGGCAGAGCTGGAGAAGACGCTGAGCAGTTGTCCTGCTGTGGATTCAGTCGTTAGTCTCCTGGATGGAGTAGTTGAAAAACTCAGTGTTCTGAAACGAAAGGTAAGCTGTGTTCTACGTTGTGATTGCTGTGTCTTTATAAAGTTAACAGAAATAGTTTAACGCAGTGCTATTTGCTTGGATTTTCTTTTCAAGACATCGGTATTACTGCTGCTGTGAACAAGGGCCTTAGAATGCATAGCAGAACATCAGAACTTACTGTATCTTGCTCCACTGCACTTATGAAACATGACTTGGTGTTCCATGACTAAGTAAAAGAAACCTCAGTCGAAAGAGAAAATTCCTGTGTATTTATAGGCTTGAAAAGGAATTTCTCTACCCATAGAAAGAAGTAGTAGCAAGAGGAATTGATTTGTATCAATTCCTGCTTGTCTAATGGAAAGGTTTGTACTGTTGCATTAAGGGATCACTTGAGCAAAACTGGTAGAAAATGAGTCTGAAAAATATTTAAACCCCCCTGGGGATCAGGAGGGTGATAGAAGCTTCTTTGCAGAGGAAGATGAGAGTTGTGCTGGATTGTTACATGAACACTAAACTTGCAGGTTGAAAGGTTCCTTGGGGATATTACTAAAAGCATTTTCATATTTAGCAGAGTAACTTGCTTCTAGCTGTTAAGCTTGAATATTTCTATGAAATACAGCCAAAACTTCATGCCTTTGCCACATATAAGAAGAACGAGTTAAAAATATAAACTATATATTATGAGGAATGCTTCTTTTGGATGGGAATATTGCTCATCCTGAGACTTATCAGACACTCAGTTGAAACGCATCTTGCAGAAAAATGAAAATAGACAAAATTGCCTGGCCTTAGCGCAGTGCTTCTCCAAAAATAAATAGTTGAAACAAATGGTAGCAGTCATTTCATTAAAACTTAAATGAAACAACCAGCAGAGATAAATCTTGAGACTACATTAAGTGAAGCGTCAAAATACCTTAGAGGTTTGTAACATGAAAATAATGCTGTCATGTACGTTGATTTGGGGGTTTCTGCTTGAACAGGTTAGTGAGGTGTTGAAAAGCTGTTCTGCAAAAGACTTCATAAATCTAATCGCTGTTTTCATCTTGGGTTTGTGAGACTTAAAGAGGTCTTGAAGGATATGTTTTCCTCACTTCTGTTACTTACAGAAAGAAATCACTGCTATTTCTGAAAGAGGTGTCAGATTTTGCTTGTAGGTGTGTAGTAATGATGTGGAGGAGTAAGTTATTTACTTGCTAAATCTTTGCTGACTGCGGGGGTGTGTCTGAAGGCATTGCTGAATGTTTTGGGTGCAAGGCTCCATTTTAGTGCAATTGCTCATTTGTTTCTGACTGCCTGAAAGACTGTGGGGAATCTTAGAGCTGCTCAGAAAAAACAAAAGGCAAGGAAAGAAAAATCTATTTAACAGCAAGTTTTCCAAAATAAAAGTTCTTGTTTCTGCTCCAGACCCTCAACTCCAACTATCTTCTCTGTAGTCTCTTCCTGGAGCAAAATGATTGTTTTCTTTAGGGCCATTGGACCCATGTGGGATCTCTCTTTCCTCCTGTGTTTAGACAAGGATCTGATGAACTGCTGAGATGGCCATAATAGAATTAGATGGTTCCTTTATTTAACACCTTACTTGCTCTTAAAAAAGTGCTTTTCAACTCAGCAGGTTTCTTGGCTTCTGAAAATGATCCTGGGGAAACCTAGGCCTTTGTGTTCTCCCTTTTGTATCTTGTTTAATATGCTTGTTCCCTCAAGTTCTGTTAACGGCCAGCCAGGCAAGTCCTGCTAGACTTGCTTCAGAGGGTTTTGAAGGGACTGTAGCCTTTCTGAATGCACTAGAAAGATTAAAAAAAAAGCCCAGCAAGAGCTGTGTAAGTCCAGATACAAAACCATCCAAGGAGATCCCTTTGGAACAGGCTCAACAGGAAAGGGCTCAACCTTTGTGCTCGGCTGCCTTGAATTCTCCTAGCTGTGCTCAGAGTAATTCTAGAGGTTGCCTTCATAGCTGGTGATACTACAGGCATATAACAAATGAAAGTAAGGTTTGGCCTGAGTGTTTGCTCGCTGAATAGGAAAAGACTCAGTTGACAACTTAAAATGCTGATCTCCAAACAATATGTTACAAAATAAAACTAAATTCAGCAATAGAAATAACTTGGACTTTGGTAATAAAAATGAATCAGGCTATAGATGTTTACATGATTTTGGTAAAGTGCTATCTTGAGTAGTGATTAAGGTTTTAGGTACTTGAATTTGGTATCAAGAGACAGATCAGAACCAGGCTTAATTGTGGCAGATGCTTGGCAGGCTTTTCTTGCACAGGCTGACATTTCACTTTGCTTTTCAAATAATGATCCTTTCAGAAGTAGTCTGTAAATGAGTGTGCATGGTAAAAGCAAATGGAACCAACGTGTGCTTCCAGAGCCAAGGCTGTTATCCAGAGACGATAGAATCATAATGATAGAATGGTTTGGGTTGGAAAGACTTTAAGATCATCTCATTCCAACCTCCTGCCATGGGCAGGGACACATCACACTAGACTGTCACCCAAGACTTTGTCCAGCCTGGCCTTGAACACTGCCAGGGCTGGAGCATTTACCACGTCTTTGGGCAACCTGTGCCAGTGCCTCACCACCCTCACAGTAAAGAACTTCCTTATATCTAACCTGAACTTCCCCTGTTTAAGTTTTAACCCATCACCCCTTGTCCTTTCGCTACAGTCTCTGATGAAGAGTCCCTCTACAGCATCCTTGTAGCCCCCTTTAGATATTGGAAGGCTGCTCTGAGGTCTCCATGCAGCTTCTCTTCTCCAGGCTGAACAGCTCCAACTGTCTCAGCCTGGTTTTGCATGGGAGGTGCTCATGCCCACTTACAGTCCTTGTGGCCCTCCTTTGGACTTGCTCCAGCAGCTCTGTTTTGTTGTGTTGAGGATATCACATACTGTAGCTTGAATAGCATTGAATAAATTGAGTATTAGGAAGGTTACCAGTGCCAGCATGGCGTGCAGAGTGGATTGCCGAAAGCGGGTTGGCAAATTTGCATGGACTTCCCTGTTGCCACAGCTGTGCAGTTATTCAAACACAAGCCAGCAAATTTAAAGCCATCACACGTAAGGCAACCTAACCTGAAATTGCATCACTAGTGATGTGTCACAGATGGGAGGGGTACTAAGCTTCCTTTGTCTTCTGGTTGTTTTTACCTTCACAAGCATATAGAAGTACTGCAAAGCTTTCTTGTGTGCTGTAGCCTGGCATGACCCACAGTTGTCACGTGCTGTACGCTGAGTCAGCTGGCTTTGAATTACAGTATGTCTGTATTAAAACTTGCCTGGTAAAATTTGCAGCACAACTATAAGGTTGAAGGGAAGTAAGTATAACCTGAGTGGATTGGATTGGTTGGTTTTTTTTGCTTAGTGGAGATACTTTGAAGTGTGTGTTTTGCACTGAGCATGTCAATAGGTTGGTTTAAAATGCACTCATTCTGCTTCCTGTGAACAAATTTGTTTTCCTAAGTAAAGCTCCTAACAGTAGATCCATGTTCCCACAGACGCAGAGGTAAAATCGGGTAACTTCTGCAAAACTGCTCTTAAGATCCTTGAATTAAAAGTGCCATGAGGCCAAATGTTTATGTAATTTTTATTATTGCATGACTGATTAAAATGACTCCAGTGCATTAGAAGTAATGTGGGTTCACTCTGCATCACCTCTCAGCAGAACTAATTTAGCAGGACAGCTGCTTGAGGAAGAAGCCATGCATAGGTTAGAGGTGGAAATTCATGGTTTTCAGCTGCTTGGACCAGATGGCTGCAGGCCTTCACAAAGCCCTTTGCAGACTATTACAGCAGTTGCTACATTGCTGTTTTCAGACTAACTGCACATTAAGAAGAAAACCGCATATATTTCATGTCAAATAAATCAAAACTTATTAATATGCATGCATGTCTCAGAACTGGACCATCCACACTGAAATTTGTGCACTGCTGTAGAAAATGTCTTTCTAAATGAAAGCAATGCTACTGGGAGTAACTGTGTAATATGTAAAGAATGTTTACAAACAATTCTCACAGTATTTTGCTTTAAAAGCAAATTGCAAATGTACAGCTCTTATTTGTCCCTGTTACTTTTCCTTCAGGCAGTTGAATCAATCCAGGCTGAAGATGAGAGTGCAAAACTCTGCAAACGTAGGATTGAACATCTGAAAGAACACAGTAGTGACCAACCAGCTGCTGCAAACATGTGGAAGAAGAAGCGTATGGATCGTATGATGGTGGAACATCTTCTACGCTGTGGCTACTACAATACAGCTGTAAAGCTAGCGAGACAAAGTGGTATTGAGGTTGGTAGCAATGTGCACTATCTCACTGACAAAGGACGTTGGGAAATAAGCACAAGCTGGTTTAGCTAGCCCTGTAGCAGCTATACTTACGTATTGTGCCCTCATTGCTAATGTTTATCAGTTAAGCTTTTTAGGCCTAACTTTGTTCTCCTTACTTGACATAAATTGTATTTTAATGTATTAAATAAGTAGAAGTTGAAGGCATAACTTGTAGTCACAAACTGAATGCTTTAGATAAGCACATTGCCCTATTGAAACTTCAAGTAGCTCTCTAATGTCATACAGGTTTTTTTCTTATTAGAGGCCTTTGGGCTGCTGATTAAGCAGTTGGTGGAGCTTCCCATCTGTCTAGTTACATTTAAGTGATATCTGTAGGTGACCAGACTGAGCAGAATAGCATATGCTGATTGCAGGAACAAGTGTTTTATCATATCATCCTATTATTTAATGCATTGCAAGAAAAGCTGGCTTACACTTGAAAAATAAATCTTGATGCAGTTTAAGTTTTCTAGGAGCCAGTATATCCATAGGAACTTCTTGCTGTTTTGTTTATTTAGCAATTGACAGTTCTGTGGCTGTCACTTTTCACTGATATCTAGTGGATTTTGCTTCTATCTCATTATGGTTTAGGAAGTGCTTGGAGTTCATGCACCTTGGCGCAACTTCTTCATGCAGAGCAATGAGTCTGCACTGTGGTCTGTCAGACACAAGGACATATGAAAGCTGATGCTTTAAGATTTGCTGCTCATTTAGATAAATCCTGTTTTGCTGATTTTAGGTAGCACTTGCTAATTGATCCTTGGTAGTTGTAGAATCACAGAATGGTCTCGTTTGGAAGGGACGTTAAAGTTTAGTCAGTTCCAACCCCCTGCCGTGGGCAGGGACACCTTCCACTAGAGCTGGTTGCTCCAAGCCCTATCCAACCTGGCCTTGAACACTGCCACGGATGGGGCAGCCACAGCTTCCTGGGCAAACTCTGCCAGCACCTCAGCACCCTCATAGGGAAGAATTTTCCTAACATCCAATCTGAATCTTCCCTCTTTCAGTTTGAAGCCATTCTCCCTTGTCCTGTCCCTACATGCCCTTGTTGAAAGTCCCTCTCCGGATTTCTTATAGGCCCCTTTAGGTACAGGAAGCTTGTTATAATGCCTTGAACAGTAAGTTCTTGGTCCTTGAATCTTCAACCTTTTTTTATTCCTGATTCCAGAAGGCATGAAACTGTTGTGTTTTAAATCTTTCTCCTATAAAGATGCTGAGAGTGTAGTTGTAACTTGCGTGCTTTGCCTTTCTTTGATGCAGTTGAACATATCTCTCTGGGCTAGTCAAGAGAAGATATTTATGTTACTGCTGTCAAACTAGAGCATATACCTGTTCTGTCTTGGGCAAGGAGTGTATTTCACACGTCTGTTACTTCTTGACTGCTTTACCACTCTGATTCCATTCAACCTGCAGAGGTTTCAGTAAATACCAATGAAACAGGTAGTAGAGATTGGATGGAAGGGAGGAGAGTAGTGGGATACAAACTGTTGATAGGAAATAGTCCTGAAGTAATTCACTGAAGAAGCTGTAATGCCTCACTGAAGGTAGCCCACACACGTGAATTGTAAAACTCAAGAGAATTATTCTGGGATAGCTGCAGCTGAATGGACAACAGCTCTTCTACTTCTGGTAGGTGTTTCCCTCTGTTTGGAGCAGGAGCTCATCTCCTGCTGAATCATCGTGCTACCCTACCTACTAGATCTGCTGAAAAAGCACTATGGAAATATTTTCCCTTTGATAGCAAGCTCTCTGATGCCTATTATGCTCAGCTTTGGTTTAGACACGAGCATGGAAGTCTGTTGTGATACACTGCAAGACCTCATGGTACAAAGTGCTGTACTTGCGAAGCCTTAAAGCTTTTCATTCTGTTGGCTGAATAGAAACTTTTGTTGTTTTGTTTTTAAGTTTTAAATAGGCTTGAAGGCAGAACGTAAATAAGCTGAAGTATTTTTATTTGCATAACATCAAAATAACTTGAACAACACAGAGCTGAGTTGCGCTTGTTGAATGCACTGAGGCCATATTTCTTCTAGTTTGCTAACATTATGTGTTTTACTCAATATTAAAGCTCACATTTTGGCCAGATAAGGATGGGCTTCCTGCAGTCTCGGTACAACTTGGTACTCGGTTGTCCTTACTGTATGTTGATATTCATTGTGAACAGCTTTTACAACAGTTAGATAGTGAGACTTAATCGTTATACAGAATCTGTGTGCTTGCTGGTTTAATAAGACAACTTCCGTGTTTCTTCTTGTTCCTTTCTTGCTGAAGGACATGGGCATTGAAACATTCTCTAATGTTCAGTAATGTAACTTTACAGATTACAAAATACCATGGTGGTGTTCTCTGGTCCAAAGTAATCTTTCTGTTTACTGTAGTCTCACCTGTCATTTTGATAAATGTTTCCACCACTGCCAGATTCAGAAGCACATATGCTGTATAGTGAACCTGGTCATGTCTATTGTCTGATTTTCATTTTTCTGACATACATATATCTACGCACAATATTGTTACTGGGTAGGCACTGTACCCCAAGTAGGAACCTGAAAGAAAGGTGGGGGGTTTTCTCCATTTGTCTACCAGCCAGAGGTGAGGCTGGTGGACAAGTTGAGTGTGACCTAGCAGTGTTCTGTGGCAAGGAAGACTCAGCAGTACTCTGGCTTGCACTGGGATGTGCATCAGTAGCAGGGCAAGGAAGAGTGGTGATCCAGCCCCTCTGCTTGGAACCAGTTAAACCCTTCTGGAGTGCTGTATCTAATTCTGGGCTCCCCAGCAGACACTCTGGGAGCATGAAGTCTTCCTGTGCTTGGAGATGCTCAAACCCGGATTGGACTGGGAAAGGTCCTATGTAACCTGTTGTGGATGGGCCCTTGCTTTGGGCAAGGGGACTACATAACCTTAGGCGATCGCAGTCTCAACCATTCTGTGATTCTGTTTCTATGATTGTAGGGTAAGTGGTTAAAAGTGCCCTTAGCCACTATTTGAAGAGGCTGAGGGAAACTGCTCTTATTTCAGTTGCAGTTTGTGGATCTTAGGTTAAGCATCTTCCAGTAGCTGTTAGACCAGTCCTGGGAGCAAGTCTCAGCCTGCTTGTTTTAAGTTCTCTGCATGGCTTCTGAATTCAAAGAGACCTGCAGAGCTGCAAAGGTACTTCATGGGTGAAAACAGCTTAGAAAGCATTTAGCTTCAGTGACCAAAACCAAACCATGAAATCATTCATATGCTTGCCAACAATACATGGCAGTTTGCTCAAAGATAACTACATACCATGGTGTCCAGTTCTAATAGTTATTGATGGGCTGTGAGAGATTCTAATCTGCTTTTTAAATTAACTGCCTTCATAGGAATGATATTCTTGGACTCTTGTAATAGAAGGTAAGGGCTTAAAAGTTGTTTATATCTTAGGAAGCAAACAGCAATGAAAAATACTGGGTGCAAGAAATTTTAGGGAAGTTTAAAGAGTTATGAACTAGCTCAGGTTAGGAATAACTTCTGGCATATGACATATGTAAAGCATAATGTTATATGGCAATATAAAACATAAACTACAAACATAAAATGTGTGTGATATATCTTTAAAGAAATGTAATGCTGCTTGGGAAAGTAAACCAAAATGTGAGTAATATTAAAATAAGAGCTGACAGTCAAGGACAGAAATGTCATGTGTGTGCCAAAGTAAACATGGATTCTATTGTGGACTTTTTTCTTCTTGATGTCTTCTGGCTACCTAGTGATGTGCAAACCAGTTTGGGTTGAAGCTACAAACTAGGTGTTAAGTTGTTATTGCATTACAAATGCAGCTCATCAGTGTCAGCTTGTTATATTTAATAATGATCTTATTTTGACTCTATTAGGACCCTGGAGTGCAACACCAACATCAAAATGAGTATTTTCATCGGCAGATTCATCTATTCAGCTAGCTGGCAGGGTTTTCTGTTAATTAAGTTTGCTGTTCCATGTTCTGCTACGTTAAACGCTATCTCATTTCTGTGCCATTAATTGATAGGCAAATCGCTTTGGAAATACAGTGTTCCGGTAGGAAATTGGTTCTTGTTTGTAGGTAAGTTCTATAATAGGTATGTAGTGATTGGTTTGCTGTTTCTGAGGTCTGTTCTTTGCCTAATTATGTAATGGCTACAGTGATTTTTGCCTATATGATTGAAAGCAAACCTGGATTCTGAACCTGCCAGTCTCTTATGCTGAAAATCATCTTATCTTAGTACAGAATTTGTCCTTGCCTTAGTGATCATGCTGAAGGGCTTCTTGACACTTCAAATAGCATTAAACCAACTGACAGCAGACCTAAAATGGTAACTTTTCTTGAAGTGGGAGTTAACAGCTTCAATTTTTGTCAGTGGTTTCCTTCTTGAGCTGTTTTCCTCTAAATCTGTAGTAACAGTTATTCCCTAGAGAATATCACAACAGGGCAGATACTGCAAAGCCATTCTGAAAATAGTTCATTATCTTTCAAATTGATAGAATGAATATAAATATATATTAATTTTGATTAGTATAAATAAAAGGAATAGCAGTCACAGAACTGATTATCTCCTGGCTTGGTCCAATTCTTTCTTTTTCCTACTGTATAAATGTGGCTTCAGTTTTCATAACAGGGAAAGCATTTTGAATGGATCAGCCTGAGTCTTTGAAAAGATACTTGCAACAAATTTGTGTTCCATTGTCTTAATTTTGTTGTGGAAAGTCATGAAATCTTATATGATGTCCTTTGGAATAAGAGAAACTTGAATCTTTAAGCTGCATGGCTTTTAACCAGGTAACTGATCTCCTCTGTGTTATTCTATGTTATTGTTCCTTTTCTCAATCCCAAAATTGAAGGTTCTTTCCTTGCTTTATGACAGTGTTCAGCGCTGAAATGGATCCTTGAGCTAAATCTCAGTAAAATACTGCTGAATGATTTCTTTGTCTGTTACGGGGCAAACCATAACATAGCTACCATTTTTGAAGTCATCCTTTCCTGGAATATCCATTCCTGCTTGATGCCTGTCCCAAAAAATGGGAGATGGAAAGTGACTTACAGCAACAGTATTAAGTCTTAACTCAAAAAGTGAATAAAAAATGCTCACCTAGAATACTGTTCTAAGCAAAACATAATAGCTTAGGTTTCCTTAGGTCTCTCTGAAGCTCTCCTCCGGGTTGCTGGCAGAGCAGATGGTATTGAACACCTAACTGCTTGGGTTTTTAAGCAAAGTGCTATATTGAAGAACCTGATTGACTTTTGTATCTCTGCATTGAAAGTGTCTTATGCTTGTGTAGCTGGTGCTCTTGCTCTGAGGGATGTGCAGGATAAAAGTGTTCTCTCAGAGGGATGTGCAGGATAAAAGTGTTCTCTCATCAGTGCATGTCTACAACTGCAGACAGATGTGTGCATCAGGAGGAGTGTGCACATAAGATACTGCTTCTGTGTTTTTGGAGACTCATCTGTGCTCCACTGAGTTTTAACCCTGCTAGAGCTGCATTCTACTTTGTGAATGGACAGACTATCACCATAGCAGACTGATGGTAATATAGTGCATGGAAGAAATAAGCATGTGCTTTGTTTGATATACCATTGGATCCATAAACTTTCAATACTTGTGCAGGATGGATTTCAGTAATAAGTGATTACTTCAGTAAGAAATCCGTATGAATGTTGAGAAGAAACCTAAGTTTGAGTGAAGGAATCTGTATGGTCTTAAAAGCTGAGTAAGTACTTCTCAAAACAGTCTTAGCAGTGTACCCTTAGAAGTCTTCCTTGTTAAGACATGTAGTCCAAGAATGGCTTGTAGGCAAACACACAAATGTGTATTAAATTAATTCATCAAGACAGGTTTATATTCATAACACTTCAATTTTAAATAAATAATATTCATCTTACTGCTTGGCTGTATTTTTTGCTTCAGTGTCATGCAGAACATAGACAAGACTTTCTAAATGCCAGCTGAATGGCAAAAGGTGTCTTTTTTGTCTATTTGTGTCCCTCTCCTAGGACTTGCTGTTCGCACATAGATGTTTGAGAAGACTATATGTAAAGGAGCTTCTAAACTGGCACAACTTAAAGGTGCTAGGATGTTAACTTGTGCTGTTTCAAGGTACCTTACAGCACTAAGCTGTAGATGAGCGACTCCGAAACTCCTTTAAATGTGTTTTGGCTGTTCCTACCGTAGGCATGGCAACTTTCCCTAGATCAGTATAATGAATGTTTGGTGTGTTCATCTGAATTTCAAAGTGCTGTAATTCTTGAACAGCCTTACATCTGCAGTTTGTCTCAAGCATCTTTGGGAATTAGAATTATGTAAATGTGGGATAGTCAAGATCGATGCAGAGTAACAAACTTTCTCATTAGAGATCATTTGACACTTCAAAAGCCGACAACATGAAGTGTGCTGTGATGTTGAATGTCTTTTTTTTTAGTCCTTTTAGACAAAATGGGTTACCTGCAGTGTATCGTAGCAGAACTAATATATTGAAAAATAGTGATTCAAGGAAGATTCTTGAGTTGAAATGTTATGTAAAGGGAAATGGTGTTATCACTTGTAGATTGCCTACATAGAGGTTTGGCTTCAGTTACATCTCAGATTTTTCTCAATAGTGCATTCTTCCTGCCAGACATTCCTTCAAAGCAAAATTGTTACTTGACATTTAACATTTATTACTGTGCCACATGACAGGAGTTAGCTTTCTGTCAGGGAAGGTGTGTAGCTGCTAATAACAGACTGGTTCTGCTTGGACAAAAGCTTCAGTGCTCATGCTCTACTGGCAAAAGATCAGTTGTCTTTCCTCTCTTCAAAGAGGCTGTGACAGAAAATGGTAGAGCTGAAACTAGAGAGGTTCTTTTTTCCTGCCCAATGATGCATCTTTAGCTTCAGAGGCTTTGTCGCACTGCTCCAGTGTAGTCATTTATTACTGTACTTAGCAGAGGATAATGTACTGCAGGATAAGATGCAGCCATTTGCCGAGCTACTAAAACTGCTGAGGCAGGAGTAGGGATTGCACTGGGAAAACAGCTTGTTAATAACCAAGCTAAGTGCTAGCCCCAACTGCAGGGCTCAACTGAAATGACTTACGTGCATCAGTAACAGGAGGCAGGTGAAACGTGTCTTTTTATTGGCACTGGAGCAGTCGGTAGCAGAATATGTATAGTTTTGGTGACCAAGCCTTAGAAAAGCTGTTGGAAAAATCAAAGGGAGAAGATGATTGGAAAATGAAAGGGATGAATGCTTTTGCTTGGTATGGGAGCAGAAGTCATATACCAAAGAACTTTGTCTAGTGCTTAGGGAAAGGCTTAGGGATGAAACACTACGTGGAATCAGAAGTAAAAAAATTGAAGTTTGAAATCAGACACAAGGTTAGAGCATGGTTTAGTCACTGAAGCCAATTACTAAAAGTACCCCCAGTATTGTCTCATGTTGAAGACAGTGTTCTTTCAGATAGTCTGTGTAAGTTACTGGGGTGCTTTAAAAATAACCAAGTAAAACCAAAAGATCTTTTGGTGCTACACAGAGGCCATGGAAGATGCTCTCATGTGAAAGCACAGCTGTGTACACCATAGGATACTGTGTTTACTCTGCAGACAATGACTTTTCTGGCTCTTCTGTTGATGAATCCTTGGTTTGGCTGCCTGTCTTTGCTTTTTTCCTAACAGCTAGCTCTGCGGCTGACTTCTGAGCAGGACATTCCGTCAATTACTCTGTTTATTTTCTCTGTAATCCTGTTAATGTGTGTAGCATTATAATACTTAAGAGTAGCTTAATGAACTTCAGACAATGCTTTTTTATGAGCAGAGAGTAAGGAAGCTTCAATGTTAGTTCGTGCCTCACTTTAACTGATCTTGAGTAACTGTGGTGTTGCTGTAGGCACCACCTATGCCACTGCTTTCTTAATATGGGTTTCCCTTCAATCTCATGCAGTTTATAGAGACTTTGCATTGACTTTGAAGGAACTGTTGTAACCAGCAACTTTTTACCCCTCCCCTGTGTTAGGGGTAGGGGAATTGGGTGACAGTTCGTGTTACTGCAATCCAAACCTGTTGTGCTGTCCAACTTCTCATCTGCATATGTTTTCAGGTAGGCAGCATTACTGTGCTGTTTTCTGGTCTTCCTGCTCCTGCCAACTGTGTCTTTTTTGCTGTTTTCCCACTGTAAAAATGTGCTAACCTCTTTTTCCCCAGATGGTCCTGTTGTCAACCTCATAGCTCCTTGAGTCTGCCTTCTTCCCCAGTTGTGTAATGATAATAATAAAATGGTTTGGGTTGGAAGGGTCTTTAAAGCTCATCCAGTTCAAACCCCCGTCCACTACATCAGGTTGCTCCAAGCCCATCCAACCTGGCCTTGAATACTGCCAGGGATGGAGCCATAATGATGGCCTCTAGATGATCCCTGGATTTGCTCTGTATTGATCACAGGAAATTTTAACAAACTAATATAGATTAATTTGACCTTTTTGTTTGTAACTGTTCATTATTGCATTTCTATTCTATTTCTAT
Organism: Psilopsiagon aurifrons; assembly: GCA_025447955.1. NCBI lineage: Eukaryota > Metazoa > Chordata > Aves > Psittaciformes > Psittacidae > Psilopsiagon > Psilopsiagon aurifrons. The sequence continues at coordinate 29,333 of JAOEHY010022469.1, forward strand.
AGAACTGAAGTACATTGACAGCTACGTTGCAGGTTGCAGGTGTGTAGTAGAGTATGTGAGTAGTCACAGAAAGCTTAACACAGCGTTTTTTAAAGTTGTTTTAAAGTTGTCCAAGTCAGTGTTTACTGTAGTTATATACAAAGAGTTTAAATGAATGCTTATCATACTAGTGGATGTCCAAGTGCATTAGTAAAGCCTTTTGTAATATGAAGGTACTGCTCTTATGGATGTAATATGTATAGATAGTCAATCTTATTAAAGCTGTCCCTGGTACATACTCTTGGCAACAAGCCACTGAAAGCTTGAGGCATACTGGCCTATTTTCAGTTCTGTACTGATGTTAGTAAGCAATTAAAAATAGACGAGAATTTACATCTTCAAAAATACATAAGCAGCATCTTATGATACTATAAATCACCTATTTTATACAACAAATAACCCATTTTATTACTATTGGGGATTTTTTCCACCGAGGAAGCTTTCTTCTCTACAAAATGGTGCCTTTTTCCACCCAAGTAATTTTTTTTTTTCAGCTTGTCTTAAGCCTGATTTTTCTTCTTTTTGATGAATTATCTAGTTTTGAGGATAGTTCTTGGGGGGATTTGAAAATATGAACTATTTCATGTTTTGCTACTCGTTTGTTTGATTCCATGCCTTGTTAGATTCGCATTTCGTATGTGAAATATTCTGGGTTATATTTTAAGACAGAAATGTTCATGTGAATTATAAGGGGTTTTATCAAGCATTAATTTTGACAGCTTTCCAGACTTGTGGCTAGAGGAGTCATTAAAAAAAAGTACATATATATATGCAGAGTGGAGAGTGATGGAGAGGAATGACTTGACCTGACTGCTTCAAATAATAAAATATCTTGCATAAATTAAACCCCTCTCATGAACACTACAAACTTTGAGTGAAAGCTGTATTGCTACTAGAGAAATGATGCTTTTATTAAGCCGCAAGTTCTTTACTGTGAGGGTGGTGAGGCACTGGAATACGTTGGCCAAAGAAGTGGGGAATGCGCCATCCCTGGCAGTGTTCAAGGCCAGGTTGGACAGAGCCTTGGGTGACATGGTCTAGGGTGAGGTGTCCCCTGCCCATGGCTGGGGATTGGAATTAGGTAATCTTAAGGTCCTTTCCAGTTCTTAACTATTATATGATTCTGAAGTCATTTTTGACAGGATCAAATGCAAAGTGGCTGTTTAACTGGTGCTAAAATGTATGAGTGGTTGTCTTGGTGAATTTGAAGCCGCACATCTAGATCTGAAACTGTATATTGAAGAATTTGAATCTTTACATTTGGGAATGGACTAACTGAAATGCTGTCTTATGTCTTGGGCACAAAATCATTGCTGACTCTTTAAAACCTGTTTGTAGTGAAGTTTGATTTTTTTGCCTGCTGTGAAACAAAACTCTACCTCCCATATTAATCTGTGTATTGCTGTCTTTTAGTTATGGCTGTGAAACCAATGAATGATTGTAATAGAAGTGAAAAATTTCAGTTTGCTTGGGGTGTAGTTCAATGTAAAGATGTCTTCAAAAAAAGAAAACAGATGAATGCTTCTTTGTATGTCTGTTGTTTAAATGGAAAGTCAGATCTTTCTGAAGGCATCCCAGGGGCACTCATAAATTCCATGTTTGGAGAGGTCACTTCTAGAATGTGACTAAACCAAACCACTTGGGTTAAGTTATTGTTGCTGAACTTGGGCGTCATACTTTGACTACTGGGATGTCATTAGTTTTGTGGGGAAGGGAATAAAGTTTGCTAGAGGTCTTGCGAATATTTGAGCATATGATCAGGAATTGCATAAGTCCTACCACAGAAGAAAGGTGAAGAAGTTTGGTAGGCATTTGCTGGTTTTAGCAAGACTCTGGTATGTTTGTATTTACAGAGTTCCTGTAAATACGTGGAAATACTACCACTATGTTGGTCAGAAGTATATATGTAGTAATCATCACGATAAAGGAATCCTCATTCTTTATATTATTTTATACCTCAATAATCGGAGTTGTGTGCAGAATGATAGGGGTTGGTAACCTCCCTCTCTGGAGGCACTTGCAGCTTAAAAGCAGCAATGATATTTTAAAAGCCGTATATATGTAAATCGGGCAGAGCAGAGTGATGGATAGATGTATTCTTGGTTTAAGTAAGTCACTCTGATTTCCTTTGGGTGTCTTCAGCCTTCATGTGCAGTAGTTTTCTCTAATAGTAAATGCTTTTCTCTAAGGTTTGCACCATTGTAATGTAATTAAATAGTTTATGATAAAGTTCATCCAGTGCTGGAATAGTTACCCTTCTGATACCTGGTTAGTGACTGTTGAATAGAAGAGAAGGTTAGTTCAGTGTAGTTCAGTAGGCTTTTTTTTAAGCAGAAATGATAAAATCTAGGTGGTACTTCCTTGTTTGTACTAGAAGGAAGAATACTTATGCTGTGTGCCCCTCTTACTATCTGGGTAATTGTCAGTATTACTTAAGGACAAAGATCTCCTCCTTGAGCCATTTGAAACTTTCTTATTACAACTGTAGAGGCCTGATTAAACGTTGTTAATCAGGCTTCCTACCTAGGGTCAAGTATTCTGCAGTGGTAAGCAAGTTAAGGGAAGGTGGCTTGGGCAAAACATCTATGGCAATGCACAGGAGCTTGAGAAGTCTGTGGTAAAGGTTTCCGTAACAATACTGAAACACTCCATGTGCAGCATAGGGTTCTCCTGTACTTCAGCAGTACTGGAAGGAAAGTACAGCAGTCACTTTTACAATGTGAAAACCGAAGTTGTGAAATGAGGCAGGACTTTACAGTGTTGCAAAAGAAGGTTATTGAAGACCTCAGAATTGCTTTCTAATTTATGTACAAGTCAGAAAACGTTTGCCATGCTGCTGAGTGCTGTGTCAGTTGGAGTGTGAGGCAACAGATTCCTTGCTTCAGCTTTTTCTCCACCTGCAGAACCGGTGGCAATATGCCTCTAAAAGTGTGTGTTTATGCTCACTCAATATTATGTGTAAACAAATTATAAAAGAGAGCCTCTTCATAGCAGCATATTTAATCTTAATGCTGTTTTGGGAGCTGAGACAGTGTTTCCGTACAGCCTGTACAACTCTGAAGTGCAGAATACCTTCAGAAGACTATTCAGGATTAGGGTCTTAATACTGACTCTTCTGACTGGAACCTATGTAGAATCATAGAATAGTTAGGGTTGGAAAGGACCTTAAGATCATCTAGTTCCAACCCCCTGCCATGGGCAGGAACACCTCCCAATAAGTGTAGATAGTTCTGATGCTGTTAACTGGTTCCCGTTCCTGCAAGGTGTTGTAGACAAGCAGTACTCCAGTGGTAGCCTGTGCAGAAGAGCTGTGCCGGTTTTGGTAAAGCCAAATAATCCTGTTACTCCTTTCTTCTGTTTCATTAGTCCTAGCTAATGAAATATGTCATGGAGTCGCATCAGTAGGTGCCACTGAAAAAGGAAGATAAGAAAGCATGATCAAAAAAAATGGGGTGATATGAGCACGTATGGGTTTTTTAGATGCCTGTTGCCTAATGTTGTCTCAGTATTTTTCTTCTATTGATGTGCATGATTCAGACTTTTAGCTACTTTTCTGTTAAATGCAAAAGCTATTTCTGTCCCTACAAATGGATTTCTTAATGCTTTCTTTATATTGTCCCCTAACTTTCCAGTCAACAGAGAATAAAATCCTATTTATTGGTGCAGTTCAAATGTGATTGTTCATTCTGAAAGAAACTCTTTTAGTTAAAAATGTTCTCCTCTGTTTTCTGGATACATCTTGTCTATTTAATAGAGGTGGCTGCCAAGCTTGGGCTTCTTTTGGCAACTGCAAATCTAATTTGCATTTCTGCATCAAATAGAACCTTTTCAAGTTGAAATTTTCAGTAGGAATGTAGGGGCTCTCTTTTTATTTAAGAGTTTTGTCTGCCTCAGCAGCAACTACAGCCTTTTTGCTCATCACTGAATATTGCTATACTAACATCTGATTGATAGATGCATGGACTTAGGATTCTCTTACCAGCTCATCAGCTTAAAACAAATGCTGCCTTATGCTGCTTTATTTTTTTCTGATGAAGCTTAAGCTATAAAAAGCTAACAAATGGGATGAAACCAGTGATTTGTTTCTGCCTACCATATCCAGTCCTGGTTTTAATGTAGAAGAAAATGCTTTTGTGTTAATTTGGTATAAAAGCAAATGCTGTTCATCAAGAGGGCATACAGCTCAAGTAAGCTTGAGGAGATGCAGCGGTATTATTTTTAACTTAACTTGAATTGTCTTTCCGTTCAGCAGCTGTAAGGAAAAATATGCGAGTAAGGTAATGAATATGGCTGTATTATATGTTAAATTACTTATACAGAAGAGCTATATAGACAGGAGGGGGTTTATATGACCACCTTATCACACACAGGGGAGTAATGCACTTTTTTCCACTTAAGCATATCATCAGAAAACTTCAGGCTACCAAAAAGGAAGATTGCTGTCATGTTCTTGTAGGAAAACTTTAAGGTATATAGACAGATATTCCCATTATAGAATAAGCTGGGCATTCTTTCAGTCCCTTTTGCCAGCCCATTGATAAAATTAGCATTTTTCGTGTCCTTAAGGGGATGGGAGCATCAGTGGAAGCCCAGTTTTAATTTTGTTCTATCAACTTATAACTGCCTTAGCTCTGACCTTGGTCTGACTTATCTGTATTTGATACCACCAACATTACAGCTGTGTGATCTTTTGATGGTAAAATGGTTTTGTTGCTATAAGCATACAATCTGTAAAATGTAGCTAAATATTCTTAATATTTTCTTTGTAAACTCACTTTCCAGGCATACAAGAGCAGGCTTTAGTAAAAGTTGCAACTGGTGCTGCACTTGTAGACATGTGGCCTGTTCGGTTTTGTTGTGATAAACCTAACCTGATCTCATCCCCTTTTCCAATAATACTAGACTTTGACTAAAACTCAGTAGTTATAGATGTCTAGGTAAAGTAGCATTAGATTCTTCTCTTTCACGTAGTTATTGCTCAGTTGAGCAAATGTTAGGAGTTTGTCATGGTTGGATCGAGGTAGTCAGCTGAGCTTTGAGGAGACTCGTATTCCTGTGTGTGAGCTGCACAGAAGCGACGGTGGGATCTGGTCGCTTTCTGTGCAAAGCTCCTAGGTTTAATCTTTGTTTTCTCACATTCTGTTGTATAAATAGACTCAAGAATATTGTTGCGATGTCACTTGTGGAATATTTCAGTGCATGGAGATGCAGTCTTTGAAATGCACTGTAATGTTTTGTCAAGAACTGTCCTAAAAACCAGAGGTCTCAGTCTTTCGTATCTCTGTATTCTAGTTCTGTTGAACAGTGGATTTCTGTGTAAAGTATCAGTGCAATTTAACTAGACCTGCTTTCTTTCTGTTTTTGAAGGACTTGGTAAATATTGAGATGTTTTTGACTGCTAAAGAAGTGGAAGAGTCATTGGAGAGACAAGAGACGATGACTTGCTTGGCTTGGTGTCATGATAACAAATCCAGGCTTAGAAAAATGAAGGTATGAAAATGTAACATGTTCATGTTTTGATTAAATTGTTTTCTAAGTGTTTTCTAAACTACTTGGATATTTGATGTGGTCAGTTCGGTTTAAATTATAGGTCTTGAATGAGGCCTTGTATTAAAGTAAGGACAGTAAGTACAAAATTCTCCTTTTAAGAAGACATAGGTTTCTGGAGCTACACTATCTCATGCAAATGCCAAACCTGAAGCTGGGCTATAGGTGATCTTACAGATGCACGCGTTGCCTCAACGAACTGTGCTCAAATAAACTTACAACATTCAGTTGGTTTTAGTGTGACTTACACATGTGTAAATGCTAAAGTATGCAGTGTCTTGTGCATGTGAACTTACATTTATGACTCTTTGCATCCTGCTGGGAATATAACTCAATTTATACATGGAGGTATTTAAGAGTGAGGTTAATGGTAAACCAGTGTCCTCAAGCTTAACACTGAGAGGTATTTCATACAGATTTTTGTCTTAGTATTTAAGTGTTGCATAGAAGAAAATAGAACTTCAGGAAAGCACTTTTTCTGAGAAACTATTACTGAAATGCTTTTCCAAGAATAAAAGCAGAGTCTAATCAAGTAATAAGAACACAGTATGTCTTTCTCTAGCCACTGAATACTGTGATCTGAACATGTTGCCTACTTGTTCCTATGAAGTGGGTTTAAATTTCCTTTCTCTTAAATTGTACCTTTCAAACCATGCTTTAATCTGCCATAGGGCTTGCAGAAATCTGTTCTTAACTGATATTAAACAAAATCGCTGCCTCCCTCAATGACATTTGTGTCTGATTTTTTAAACTAAGCTCTTGCTTTAACCAAAAACTGAGTGCACTTAATGATAAGCAAAGAGTGACGTTCTCTATCACTCAGAGGTGCCAAAATGAGAATAAACTGAAGATGGGATGCAAAGGTAAATCAACCAGTGATTACTCTAAAGGCTCTAAAGACAGTGATGATCTTGTTATGGAAGCCTTTAAAGGAAAACCGGAATTGGAATGTAAAATCTGAACATTTTTTTCATCACCAGTCTTCAACAAATAATAAATAAGAAACATCTTCCCCATCCCTTTTTTTGTAAAACCACAAGAAAAACCTGTGTCTGCAAGCCCTAATTCTATTTCTTTTCGAAGCCAAACAAAAAACAAAAGTTGCGAGAGATCAGTTAGAAGAAGAGAAATCACTCTGCTGCTTTTTTGCAACACAAATGAACAATTCTTCTGTTTCTGGTTGCTTAGCTACTCATCAGTGTTAATGTTCTAAAATCCCAGCCACCACCTTAATGCAAGCCTTAAGCTAAAAATTAAATGGTATGTTGGCCTGGGAAAGCATTTACAGACCTGTAGTCTCTACAGAAGTGAGCTGTGTAAGCTGTGAATAGGTGCTGTGGAACTGTTTGAAGATACACAAAGTTGAAGTGTATGCATCACCTGATTGTCTGGGGCTCTTTACTTCTAGTTACTTGTTGGCAGAACCCATATAGCCATTGGTTTGCAGCTTACTTCAAGATTTATGAAAACAAAACACAGTCTCTGAAGATGGTTTTGGGATGTGGTGGGTTTTTTTGCTGTTGAAACATCTTAATGAAATAGTAAGCCTTAGGATTTAGTATCATTAGCAATTAAAAGCTTGATCAGTTTTGTGTTAGAAGCAAACTGCACTAAAATGGGGTTTGTGTAGATTGAGTAACAGTATTTTACAGTAGTCCTATTTGAAAATTTAAAATGGAGAATAAATTTTTATTCTCTGCTAAATGTGGGCTTGAGTACAGGAAAATGCATAGTTGGAAAACAATTTGCGTTCTATTCCTTAAACATATATATCTGAACACCTATGCACAGAATGCATCATTTTTATGTTCAAATGGCTTACATTTTAAATCTGAAAATAAGCAATTCTTGCAGGGTGTGCAAGTCCCCCCAGGCAGTTAACTGATAGATTTGGAGCTGCTTAAATTCCTACTGAAGTCACTGAGGAATTTTGATATTACTGTGCTGATGGACAATAAACAAAAGGCAACTGTTCGTTAGAAGCATGGGGGAATTAAAAAACACTTCCCAAATCTCAGAGCCTGATAACTCAGGGAATACAGCTCCTTTCTAGATTTGAATGACTTTGGGTTGTCATTATTTTCTTAAGGTACTAAGAGCTGACTGTGTCCCTATAGGGAAGCATAGTGACTTGTTCTTTTATGGGGAAGAGTCTTTTTAGTTCCACATATGCCAAGTTTTTTTATAGATTTTGGGAACTGGTGATGAAATTTGATTTAAAGGGACACTGTCAACTTCATTAGGCTTTACATTTTACCTTTTTCCAAGAAAAAACAGGTAAATGCAACTTGGTTTTCTTGAGACTCGTTTCCAGCATGGCCTTTAGATGTTTGCCAACAAGAGTGGGATAGAAGCTTCTGAAGAAAGGGAGGGAGGGGATTGCAGCAATGTGAGCTCTGTGCTGGCTGTTGTTAATACTGGAGTAGTAACTAGTGTCCAAAGACTTGTTTCTTCTTTGCAGTCTTTGGGTAGACCTCTCATCTAAGCTATCACATAGCCCTGAACTTGTGTTGAATCTACTACTTTAAGTCGTAAGAAAGTACAAAGAAACCACTTGTTACGCTCACTTGCATCTTAGGTAATGATGCTTTTAATCATTACGAAGAAGTTCGTCCCTGTATAGACTGGAGTTTTGAAGGAGGGAAAGAGGATATTTTTGTTTGCTTTTAGGGAATTCTGGGCTGATATCTTGTTCACAGAGACAGCATTTCAATTGCATGAATGTCTAAAAGCAAGCAAACAAGGTTGCTTGCTATTAACACTTTTTTTTGTTGTGCACATGTGATATTTAACATACTTTGCAGTGCAGTTTTGGCATCATCTAAAACCCTGTCTTGTCTTTAATTTCAGAGCTGTCTGGAGTTCAGCCTAAGGATTCAGGAGTTCATTGAACTCATTCGACAGAACAAGAGACTGGATGCTGTGAGGTACGAAATCAGGCTGCTAACCAAAACATGTTCTTAACATGATGGTATCATGCTTCATTAGAAACATGTGATGCTGCAAAACCTAGAAGCCCCACTCCTGTAATGGATCTTGCTAGTGTTGTAATCGGTCTTTGGATTTAAGCTGGGATTTCATTTCCTTCTTAAGGCAAGGTGTCATTCCACAAATGCACCTTTTGACCAACTTTAGTTGTCACAGAAACTTGGTGTCTTCTTACTTTTATAAAATAATGGTATTTTCTTGTGGCATACAGTATAATGAACACATTTACCCTTAGCCAGTTTCCAAGAGGAGCAGCTTGCTCCTCATAGGAACTCAAGTTTTAATCACAAAATACTAAAAGGTTAAGGAAACACCCATCTAAAGCTTAACATGTCAATTTTGACTGAATCTTCTTCTGCTTTACTATCACTGTTAAACTTTTTGTTCTGCAAGTTGTGCTTTAGGTCAGGTTCACCTTTTGTGTTGAATGGAGTTCTCTACTGTCTTGTCTGTGAGAACGAGCTGTGTTCTGTTACTCGCACTACTCCTGTGCCATGGGCCCAAATGAAGAAACCAGCTCAATATCCATTTTCACCTCTTTTAACTAGCTCTGTGGGGACTACTTTGGGCAGTTTTACTTTCTTCTCCAGGTGGTGTGAATTAGACCTAATCACTGCCTGACTTCAACCACAAGACAACCTTTATGGCAATACTTATAAATTGCTTCATGTGCTGGTATTATGCTTTAAAGGTAAGGTAGTGATCCTGATTTAAGATGTTGCAGTAATGTTGCAGGATAACACAGGAAACCAGTTCTGCTGAAATGAATGGAATTCTGATAGTGGGACTCTGAAGTGTGTTGATAATTTTGATAAGCTGTGATCTTGCCAGCACCACAAAGTATGCTGCAGGTGGCAACTTACACATGGACAAGGGAGAGAGGAACTTGCAGCAGGTTCTGGTTTAAGAGTACTTAAATCTCTGGAGTAATGACAGGTTTTACAGCCAGAATTGAAGCTTTGCTGGTACATTCTGGTGGTCACACTGTCGCTGCTTAACGCTTCTGACAATATTTATGTTAAGGGAATTTAAGGCTTCCTGCCTTTAGAGACCATAGTAGGTGCTCCAGAAATGGAAACCAGCAGGAGGCTTGTGTTTGTGGCCAAGTTCTGTGCTGGTCAGGAACACGGAGCTATAGAAAACATAAATGATCATAACGTGAGCACAGACTGAAAGCATTCTAGCTTGTTCCCAAGTTTTAGATGTAGAAACTTTTGCAGGGCAAACCACATAACTTTCTTGAATACAATGGGTGAGAGACCTAGTTATTTAAAAACAAGAATAAAGGAAGTTAAGTATGTGGAGAGGCCAGTCTAATACTACCACCACTCCCAAAATTACTCACCTTAAGTTTTAGGCTCATTTTCAGTTGTTTTATTTCTAATTTCATTCAAATGCGTTGCTCCCTAACTTGTACCGTTCCTACTTTTCCCTACTTGGACCTGAGTCATTGTTTTGATCCCAGCCAATGCAAATGTGCAATCTGATAAACTGCAGCTAATTTTAATGTTAATAATTAAAAAACCAAGCACCTACATGCTTGCTTTTAGAGATGTGCTGTTACCCTTTGATAGAGTTCTCGAGTCCTAAGGACTTGTCAGGGATGAAAAGGATGAAAGACACCCAACTACATTATGTATCTTCTGAAGCCCACGGTGCTCTTTATAGGCAACGGATGCTATGCCTTTGTGCCTTTAGCTTCATTCTCTGCTAAGTTTACTTCTCTGCCAAATGTGCAGTCATGTATCTTAACAATGAGTAGTCCATGCTCTGAAAACTATTTTCTTTGAGCTGCAGCTTCCTGATGTAGGTTGGAAACCAGAGGGTATACACAGAGCTGAAATAAGGTGATAGGCTGAGAACTAGGACAAAGCAGGTAAGGTTTATTGTTGCTACTGGATATTTGTTTCCCTCTGATCCCTTTTCCGCATTGGAACTGTTAAAATTTGAACTTGTCAGCCCTCAAGAGGACCCGGCACTCCTGGTGCAGAATAACTTGTGCTATCATGGCCTCTGAGGCTTAAAAATTAGAGCCCCATCTACATTGCAAATAGGCATAAGTTATTCAATGTTGTTAGGGGTGAAGCATATATATTCCATACACCTATTGAAATTCAGGGTTGATGTACGTCTTGTACTCAGCAATTATAAATTGCCAGTCATAACAATGCTGCCCTGACTTCATAATGACCTGTAAAATGAAAAGGAGCCACAGAAGTTCTTCTATATCTTAATCTACTCCTTTTATGAGGTTGAGTTTTGATAAATAGGTACATTCAGAGTTCAAAATCTCAACGCTTTCCTTAAATAATACGACTTTAAAATGTTAGCTTTTACCATTCTCCTTTGCTTCAAAATGAGTATGTAATGGAAAAAGGAATATATTTGGGGAAGGTGTAGCATAAATCTCATTGCTTCTAGCAAACTGTTGCAACTTGTGTTTTTATTAGCTTGCTTCTGTTAAGTGCCTGCAGCAGGATTCTTTCAGCATTGTGTCCGTGGCGCAATAAATAGGTCAGGCATCCATTAGAAAGCAGAGAAAGAGGCTGTTTACCAAGTAGTTTCCTGTACGAGTGGAACTCTGAGAACTGACATTTTGTTGAAACGCAGCTGGTGTTTAAATAAGTTTGAAAGCTTTGCTTGCTGCCTGCTGAGAACCCCTAAAGTGACACATTGCTTTTAGGTTAGAATTAATGTGAGCTTTAAATGTATACATCTTGCTAAATAAGCGTTTGAATTTCTGTAGCATTTTAGAATGGGAGTACAAACAGCTTCCTCTAAGGTAGCTTATCAGAGTAGCCTTGGAAGTGCGAGTTTCAAGAACGTACCAAAACTATTCCTTGACTACAAAGAGTAAGTATCTTAAGCGGCAGTACATCAAAGGGGTTTTTTACCTTGTATCATTCGTTTGTAACTCCCACAATCTCCTTAGGTCTTTCTTGTAAAGCTCATACTTATTAAGAGTAACAGTGAATGACTGATGACACTAATTTCACACAGTCGGGGCTCTCACTAATTTCATTCTGGGAAATCTGACAGCATTCTACTACTTTGCTTTTATGGGATGCCAGAGATACACAGAGTTCTTAGCTAAAGGCTTAACAAAACACCCCGTGCACTTCTTGTTCTTGGTTATAAAGGACAAAAGGAATAAATAAAACTAGCTGATGATGCATGGGGATAAGAGAAGGTTGCCACAGTCTGCTCATTTTGGTGAACTTCTATAAGGGTGAATAAACAGTTCGTTGTGGGCTGGAGCATGGGGTTTGGCAAGTATATAGAAATGAAACTTCTGAGCACTCTGAGAACAAATTTTTCTGGTAGTCATAATGGTCCCCGAGATAAAGGCATTCTGGCGTCAGTTGGAAGGCTGAGCAGAAGAACAAGTCCTTTCTTGATAACGCCTCGTACTTGTGTTCAGTTATTGCTACTTCCTGATAAATAGGTTTATTCTTCTATTCAGGCATATGTAGTTATAAACGTACAGTGTAACTTAACACTTTCTTAACAGTTTATGTACCTTTAGTAAGCAGTGAACTGTAAATCTTCAAGTCTTCATAAGCATCCTTTCACTCCTGGATTTGTCAAGTGCAGTGTGCCTGCTGTACCCACATGGGGTACATAGAGGGATGGCTTTTTCAAACCAAAGATGATGGACGTTTGTTCCCACAGAGTTTACAGAATCGTTTGGGGATTTGGAGAAAAACTGTTTTTACCTATTAATTTGATCTGTCAAAGGAATTTAGTGGCTTAGTGATGGTCTCCTGGCTCTACCCATACTGACTAGTGTGTGCTAATGGTGGTTAAAGAATTTTAAGTTCATGTATGCCTCCCAGAACACAGTGTTTGCCCAAAGAGGTGGAAATAGCTGAATGAAAAGAGAAGGGGTAAATAATGGCATGATGGCAAACAAGGTGTTCTTTAAGTGTTGTGCATTCCCCAGTACTCACATAGTGCTGTTTCTTGCTTCCCAATCTAAAAATTACTCCAGAGTGCTATGAATTAATGAACTTGCTTCTCTTTTAAGGGTAATCTTGCATAATAATTTATACATGTCAGCATTCGGAGGATGAAGTTCAGACACGAGCATGGCAGGCTTGGGGGGAAAACGGACTTCTTTTCTTAAGGAGCACAGGTGGAAGGGAAAGTCAGGAGATGAAGACTAACAGAAGGTCTTCTAATTCCTTCTGGCTGAACCCAAAATGGCCACCACATCTCAGTGTTCAGTACTCTACAAATGATGGAAATGCCAGATTTCTGGGCATTTCTCCTTTGAACAGTTAGCACACACACAGGGATTATGTATTGTACATACACAAAATCAAATGTTGTTTCTAGCTCTTCCTGAGCATGCAGTATAAGTGTGGGCAGTATTTGCCTGTTGCAGCTCAAGGTCTTCCTGCAAGTAAGTGGGACATATATTGGAATGCTGTCTGTAAGAGCAAACAGTCAAGGCCTGATGGGAAGTGGGACCACAAGGCTGGTGCAAAACTAAACACCTGTTTATCACAAAGCACAAGTGATAATTCATCTTAAACAAACTGATTTTTCCTCTTCTCCCTCATTTTGTTGCACTGGTAGGTCTGAACTGTCTGCTTTGCCTAAGAGTTCTCTTAAATAGCTATTGCTTTCATCTGCAGCTCTGCACTAGCACTTATTTTAGCTTTCTTCCAGTACATCCAGGCTGCCAAACCTCTCCTCTCACACCACGGGTTTTGCACTTCTGCTCTCATAACAGTAATCACCTGGGGAACAATATTTACATTCCTGAATTGCTCACCCGAAATAGGAAGTTGGGTGGAAACAGTCTGTCCTACATAACTTCCATTGCTTCCTGGTTTGGGTGGGAGAGGAAGTAGGAGTACTGAAACACTGCTAAAGAGACTGTTCTCATGGTGTTGATGACCTAAGTGTACTTAGTAGAACACAGAACTGGGGAGAAGGGGACTTTATCTAGACTTTATTTCTTTAATTCAACACATGAAGTGGGCAATTGGAAAATCCTGTATATTCCTAAAAGTAATTTGTAACTTTAAATAGATTTAAGACTCCTTAAGAGAGGAAACACTGCAGCTCTTAAGATACAACTTGGTATCTTCCCCTTAATGCAAACTGTGGAGAAAATAAAGCATTGCAAGAGTTTTCTGTGCTAAAACAATGCTAGAAGCTCAATATAGCGCTAATTCCATGCTCAGTCTACTGTGCAGCGTCTGTGCACCACTGAAAACAGGAACTTCAGCACAAATGCTGAACTAATCATCCAGTTTAAAGGCTAAAGGGTATTCCTGCGCACTTCAGCTCCAACTTAAAAATTGGTGATCTTGGCAACCAGTCTTTCAGATGGGGTTTTAAAGTAGCTGAATGTCCTTATAATCTGATGGCAATTCTCTGGTTTCTTAGTATTAATTTCCTGAAAAACATGAAAGTTTGTATTTTTACTTTAAGTTTCTGGTCATTCTGTCCCTTCTTTCAGATCTCCAGGTTTTAAGCTTTGTGTATATGTGCTATAATCAGTGTGCTTTAAAGTACAAAAGCTTGTTCTGAAGTTCTACTTCAGATTTTTATTTCCCTGGCAAAAAAATCTACTCTTAAGGTGTTTTCAGGCACATTAACCTGCAATTCTTTGTAGTCTGCACAGAAAGTGATACTGCTTTCTAGCCTATAAAAAGACTAAATCATTTCTTCAAAAGTAAACATTCTCTCAAATGTCAGTATAAACAAGGTAGATATTTGAACATTCTTAATGTTTAATGGTTTGGAATAGCTGATTATCAGACTGCGTTTCTCTCACTTGGAAGTGGATGCCAAAGGAGTAACTGTGATACATTGAGCTTGCGTAAGCAGACGCATTTCTTCTGATAATTGTAGATCTGTCATCCTGGCTGCAGGCGTGGTAAGACTTCATGCTACAGTAAGTTCTGGTTTCTAGAAGCTACAGTGTATAACTGTGTATTCTCAGTGGTTCTTGCATTCACTTTTCCAGGGTGTACTTTTCAAGCCATTCAAATGCATCACCTCTTGGAGCTCATGTATTGAGAGCAGAATCTAGAGTTTTCTCTGAAATCTGACATAATTATGTAGACTTCCTTGCTTCAGGAACAAGGCTATCTAATAAAGGTATAAATTCTGTATTTCAGACATGCAAGAAAGCATTTCAGTCAGGCTGAGGGAAGCCAGCTGGATGAGGTTCGACAAGTGATGGGAATGTTGGCCTTTCCTTCAGACACTCATATCTCCCCCTATAAGGTAAGGATCTGTTTGAAACTCGGTGGTACAGCAGAATGATAAAATACAGGTTGCAGTGATTTTTCCTGACAGGAAGATACACTGATAAGCTGCAGATCAAATTGTTGTTCTAAGTTTACTTTCTAAAATCCACCTTTATAATAGTCCTTAACTGTAATAACCAGTCCTTGCCTGTACACCAACCCAGGTAGTATTTATGGTGTTGTAGCTGGATCTTAATAGTAACACAGATTCACACCGAACTAGGTTTGCCACAAGCCCAGTAGTAAAGATCCGTGGGACTGGAAGCATGATAAACTAATATACAGTAAGAGGTGGAAGATGGGGAAGCACAATGCAAAGCAGTTCTGTTCAAGATACTTGGCTGTGTCCCTCATATACCAGCAGTAGTTCTTAATTCTACTTCTTTTGGAATGAAGAAAGGGAAGATGATTTGAATGATCTGAAAGCAGTATTTTTGATGCTTATAAGTTTGTGTTCATTTATTTGGATTATACAAATTAATGTAGATATTAACAGTAATATCTGCATCTAAATTTGAGTCAAGCAGAATTCATAGGTAGTTACTGTTTCTATGGATTTTGAGTTTGTTCTGTGGTTATGTGCTAATTCACTTGGGGTTTTTTACTTGGCATTGGAGGCAGAAGGTAGACAAGAGTTGAGCTGGCAAAGCAAAACAAGAATCCTGTGAAATGCCAAGGCAATATGTGGCAATGCCAGTGTAAACGTGGGTTAAACAATTGATGATGAAATCAATGGCTTAACAAAACACACAAAAGAAACCAAACCACAGAACTAATGTGAAATTCCTGGAGTCCTGGAAGGATCCTGGTATTATGGATTCTGCATTTGATGCGAATTACAAGCATAAGGGATAGATGAGTTAAAGACTGGGTTCGAGACAGAGTTTGTTGTTTTAGTAGTTAGAAATAGGCAGAAATAAAGCCCCTGTATTCTGTTCCAAGTATGAACGGAATGCTTCGATGAGGGAGGCCAAGGAGGAAAGCAAGTATTGTCTCACATACAGCCATACAATTGGAACAAATTCTGTACTACCTTATGGATTATGCTTAAAACATTCAAGTGTATTGAAGTTATATTTTGGGTCCTCAGTAATTACCTAGATAAACAGAGTGCATGCGAATTTGGAAATACCTTTGTTACGCTGACTAGGAGTTCTGTGCATAAATGGCTTCTTAGAATGGCTTTAAGTAAAATCGCTTTTAAATCTGTGAGCACATTTCTCAGATCATGATATCTCTAATTAGTTGATTTTTATTAATCCAAGGGAAGAAGTGTCTCCTGTAACCAATGAATAGAAGCTCCTCTACCTCATTGCCTATCTTTTAGTACTTTAAGGAAACCATATTTAATGTTGTAGCAAAAGAAGCTATTTTCTCTTGATACCCTGTGAACAAGTTTATGTAGCTGTGGCTGGAATTATTCCAGTTGGAGTCTTAGTAAGCTGCTACTTTTGTGTTCCATCATCTAGGACCCTAATTACAAGTTTTTCTCAATCATTAATAGTACTTTCTTTATCATGGCTTTGTTGGAGGCTCTGTCTGTTCAACCTTCTCAAGAATTGCCTTGAGGTCAGAACAAAAAGCTTCATCCTGGAACTCCGGGAACGTTCTGGCCTTAGATGGGGAAGGTCATAGAGCAGACAGACATGGAGTCTGGTGGCTGAAATGGTGCTTTTTACATTACAGAATTCTGCAAACAGTAGATATTGCAAAAAGGTATCTGCAGAATTAGCCTGATTTGAGATACGGAACACTTCTGACTTCTCAGTGTTAATGGTTCAGAGGCTACAGAGGAAACATTGCACAATACTAGTGTTGCTCTATAAGCAGGCCAGCATTCTAGAACACTAAATGCAAGAAATAGCCTTATCAGGATTTGCTTCCCTTAGTTAGGACACTTGGTAGGTGGCAGAGGGAGGCTGAATATTAAACCAACTATTTTAAATAATACTTGTTTTAAACTGTGTTTCTAGTAAAATTATGTTAAAAGGTACTTCTAAACAAATACATTTCCATGCATTAGTATGTATAGTTCTGGTTTGTGATGGATTCAGTCTAGTGAGTTTTGCACAATTTACCACTCCCAAGCTGTTCTCCCCTTGGACAATTCCATTGAAAACAACTTATACTTGTGTTGTTTTTTAACAGGATCTCTTGGACCCTGCTCGATGGAGAATGCTGATCCAACAGTTTAGATACGATAACTACAGACTACATCAGCTGGGAAACAATTCTGTTTTTACTATAACACTCCAGGCAGGCCTTTCAGCTATAAAAACACCGTATCCTTTAATGCACATACTGCTGTCCAGTGCAAAAGAACATAGTGGGTTTTCTGTTCTATAGCTTCTTTTCAGAGAGCTCAAAGAGGAAATGTGACACTTGAATATTTTTGAGTTGTTTAAATGGATGCTGAGCTATTCTCTCCATTAAATTAAGGGGAGAATATAATAAATGGTTTAAGAAAAGCCCAAACCAAAATTAAGGTGGCATTTACAGTGTTTACATACTAGGTTGTATTTCCATGTGCCTGAAGTTAGTGAATGTATCTGCAAAGGTTAGTGAGGTAGGGCAGAATTGTTATTTTAAGCACTTCGACACAAATTTACCCTGCGTTCATGTCAATATTTTAGTACAGTCTGCATCTTCTGAAGCTGAGTTGGAATTGCTACACACCCTGGTGCAGATGGCTGGTGATACTGAAGTGTTCTAAGTCAGGAATTTTACTTGTAGGGAGTGCCGGACACTTGTTGCTCACTTTGTTCCTTGAAGCACTTGATTCTTACATATACGCAGTAAACTTTGATTAAATGGTCGTGTGTATTCTCTAGCCTAGGCTCTATTTCCATAGTTCACTTTTTCCAGTGCCTCTCATTAACCATTATTGCGTTCTGTGGTGGTTGTTCCTTACCTTGCTGTTAAACAGACAGTGTTACAAAGAGGATGGGAGCTCAAAAAACCCAGACTGCCCTGTGTGTAGCAAATCCCTGAACAAGCTGGCTCAGCCCCTGCCTATGGCACATTGTGCCAACTCCCGACTAGTCTGCAAGATTTCGGGGGATGTAATGAACGAAAATAATCCTCCTATGATGTTACCAAATGGATATGTCTATGGATACAATGTAAGTGTTGAAATCAGTCACTGGGCACTGCTGGTTTAGACTTTGGTTATAGTAACTTTACATATCCAAATGAGAGCTTATAAATGCAGTAAAAAGCCAGAAGGATTTTCTGCATGAACAGCAGAAAAGTGCCTTCTTGTAGCAGTTTTGAAAAGACTATGTGCTTACATTGTTCTTTACAGAAGCTAATGTCTGAACACACAAATGTATAGCATGAAATTGAATGGTATTGGAAGTCTTTCTCTGTGAGAGTGATAATCATAGAATCAGAGCAGTTTGGGTTGGAAGGGACCTTAAAGGTATATAGAATAAGTAAGGTTTGTGAGCAAAGGTATCTTGACCTCAGCCCGTAACATCATACTTCTCATTTAAAAAGTTTACTTGATAGTTAAATAATGCTTTATTATTAGTTAGATAAGTAATTATCAAATACTAATTAGTAATATAGTTAATAGTACTAATAGTATATATAGCAATAATTAGTAATATAATTAATACTAATAATCTAATACTAATTAGTAATTATCTATTGCTAATAGATTAGTAGATAGTAACTAATAGATTAGTAGATAGTTATTACTGTGAATATTACCTGTTCATTTCATTCTTTTTCAGTCTCTGCTTTCTATTCGTCAAGATGACAAAGTAGTTTGCCCAAGAACCAAAGAAGTCTTCAACTTCTCACAAGCTGAGAAAGTCTACATCATGTAGGTCCATACAGCTCCTGATGAAGTGCCGCTGGAATTTTGACACAGTGTATATTGGCATACCCTTTATGGGGGGGGCCTTAATGTGTGGCAAAGAAGCAAAACCTGCCACCTTGGGGATCAGACCTGTCGGTGGCATTCTTGTTTCTTGCGACCAAAGATCAATAAGCAACAATAAACACTCTTTAAAAACAAAACAGGAAAAAAAAGAGAGGAATTATGACTTAAGTTTGTACTTGAATAAAAACGAAAACGAATTTTGATTGTTAAGGTTTTGTAACAAGGTCAAAAATTGGACTCTTCTCAAAAGTATTTTCATCTTCTTTAAAGGATAGATTTCTTTAAAGATGGACACTTGCACTGGGGGAAAAGTTACAACAGAGTTGAAATTAAATCCATTGTTCTTCCCTCTTTTTCACAATTGTCCAAGACCCTTTTGTTAGCAAAGATTTCAGTGCTACCAATATGTTCTCCTTGAAGCTCCTCTTTGCCTTCTTTATGATCCTCTTGTGAAGTTCTCCTGAACATGAATTCTGTAACTTATTTCTGTGGGAAGGTACTGATGTCTTTGATGCAAGAGTGGCTTCTCTGGAGGACCAGCTTTGAAGGAGTACAAAGGCTTTTTCCAAACCCAAATCTTTTAAGGAGGTTGCATAAGTATCAAGAGGAACTGAGAACATTTCAGGCAAAATCCAATGCTTGTTTAAATGTTCTTTTTCCAGTCTACCATAGTGTTAAAGTCCTTCTAAAGTTATTAGTTATGTGCATAGGGTTCAATATGAAATCATTAGTGCTACTGCCTTATTTCTTGCTTTGAGAATGTACTCACATGAAAATGAGCTGGTATTCTTAAGTGTTGGGCAAAGTTTCTGAAGATGCCTTGCAGGATGATTACATAATTTTAGGGTCTAAATAGTCTTCATTACTGAAACTAATAGTTCAATTTTAACAACTACAGAACACATCCTTATGACTTTTCAAACAGAATTAAACCATTGTAGTTTAAACAGAACCATATTGTAGAGGTTTGTATTTAGCGCTTATTTTTGCATGTTGATGTTGATTAGCTAATAAAAGATTGTAAATGTACAACATGTTAATAAAAATTGTTTTCCATTTCTTGATTATATAAAACTAGAAAGCTGCTTTGTATTTAAGTGTGGGAAACCAACCCTTTTGTAAGGGTCTTTCTTCAAAGGAACACAACTTCCATGTGTTGTTTCTTAGTGTTCTACAAGATGTAAAGATACACACCAAAACACCACCACAGCTCTACCTGTTCTTGCTTCTCAGTCAGTTCTTGAGCATTTTAGTCAAATAACTGTATTTGGTTTAGGCTTTTCATATCTGAACAATCTGCTCCCAATCAACCATCTTTTTTTGTCACTTCTAGAAGCTTGCCTAATGTCCTTATGACTTTCTGATAATAACAGGTTGTGGGAGGTGTTAGGTGCAAGGTTTTAATTCATAACCCAGTGCCTTAAAGAATACTAACAAATAGTTCTATTCCTGCTCAACTCACAGAGATCAGCTGCAGTCAGTTCCTGAACCAGCTGCTCTGAAACTGTAAATACCCTGGCATTTCCAGCGAGGTATGGCTGAAAAGGCTCCATTTTCAAGAAGCATTCCTGTTCTGAAGTGTCAATATCACAGGCACAGTGCAGAGCCACCAGCTTGTTCCTGCACCTACTGCTGGAGGGGTTGGTCTCCCTCAGTGTTTTCTTCAGTGGCAGATTTAGTGATTCCTTAGAACATGAGCAATGTGCCAAGAGGAGGTGCTGGCAGACAGTGAGAGAACTTGCACCAGTAGCTGGAGTAATTGACGATCAGTTAAGCAGTGTCTGATTTCTTCCTCCTGGGGCAAGAGCTGAAGCTTCATCAGCTCACAAGGGGAGAGGATGTCAGCCTGGGGCACAGCATTACTGAAACTCCAATGGAATAGCTTCTCTTCTGCTTTGACAGACCATTCACAGCAGGGGTAGCTGGGGATGCAACCTTGGGTTTCCCTACTTCACAGAAGAGCATAGAAGGCCAAAGGAGGGAAGAAAGGGTTGATTTATCAGCCATGAGGAAATGTATGGTGACCGTACAACAATTGTAGGGTATGCAAATTGTTGCTTTCACTTCTTTTAAGTACTAGTTAGAGCTGTGGCTTCCTGAGATTTCAGCCCTTTTTGCTTTCAGTGGCCTAAGCAGAGTGGTGGAGAAAGCCATGTTCCCAAAGCAAATAATGTGGGAAGGGAGAGGAGAGCAGTTGTCTT
This sequence comes from Psilopsiagon aurifrons, assembly GCA_025447955.1. Lineage (NCBI taxonomy): Eukaryota > Metazoa > Chordata > Aves > Psittaciformes > Psittacidae > Psilopsiagon > Psilopsiagon aurifrons. The sequence goes on from JAOEHY010022469.1 coordinate 50,266, forward strand.
TACGGAGAGTATCACTTCAGAGGCACTGCTGCCCGCCTGAGCTCTGAGCCACTGATGGTGTGTCACAAAGACGGTGTTCAGGAGGAGCAAAGGGAAGCTTTGGCTGTTTGTTAGCCATGACTGTTTGCTTTAGGAACCTGCGGTCAACCAGCTTGTTCTGACTACAGCGAGACCTGTTGGACACGGGCAGTCGCAGCCTCCTGGCTGGCCCCTGTGGGCTGCTCCAGAATAGGCTCTTCAAGCCTGGCTTCATCGTTGAGTTTGCTTTGCCACGACTAGAAGCCTTCCAGCTCTGGGACTGCTGGAAGCGGTGTCAGGGACACATGGCTTCAGTGTGGCTTGGAGTTCATTCCCTGACTGCTTTCTGCAGCCTTGAGCTCCTAACCCAGCAGAGCTGTCAGCTCATACCTTGTATCATGGGTGGTTTCAGGCACCGAACCAAAAGCCATGTGTGACTCCTGAATGCAATCTTCTTGCCTGTAAGCACCACTTCCATAACTGTTCCACCTGTGGGAATCCCGAGAAGAGGACTTTGAGAGCAGGGTTTGTATAATGTTGAAGGTGAGGCAGGGTTACAGAGGCTTTACTCACCAGTGGGAAGTTTGGGTAGAGATCCTGTTAAGCCTGTCTCATCCAGTGAGATCTTGCATAGAGGTAAGTTCATAAAGAATAGGATGGGGAATCACAGAACCTGACAGTAACCAGATGTTGAAACTAAAGCAAATATGGCCATGACCTGCTAGGTAGGAGCTAAGCTGCTTCTGCCAATTGCACGTCTTGGCGTGTTACTAGCGGTGCCTGTGTTTTGTGTCAATCAGAGTGGCCGTTGACTCCTTTAGCTGAGATTCCTTGGCTTTTTTATGGATGACCTGCAGCATCTAAATGTCTGGCAGAGTGCCGAGGTGGAAGACAAAAGGCAGTCCATTTGTTTCCTCAAAGGCACAAGTTGCGGCCTGTGCAACCAAGGACTTGGCCTCTACATTAGTAATCGACCTCTTCCATTTCCGAACTATCTCCTTTCAAGATGTGAAATGGCCAATGTCCTTCACTGTGATGTTTTTTCAGTCTTGCAAAGTGATTTAACAAATTGAGGCTGGGGATTTTGGTTGTAGTGGTCCTGTTTGAAGGAACACAAGTTTGTCCCTGTTGTGGGCAGGAAAGGTTGAGAATTGCTTTCATCTCTCATGTTCGTTGTGGTCCAAACCCCTGCTCTAAATGCTCCTCCAGTGCTGCAAAAGGAGAGGGTCATGCTGGTAGCTATTTGTACTGGTAACTGTTCACGATGCCACGGGTCTCTTTGATACCTCCTTCAGCTTTTAAGTATTCCATTATCCACCAGGCTGAAAAGGGTTCAGGATGTGATCGCATTTTGTAGGTAGGAGAGAAGTTGATAGTATGCTCAGGCAAAACATTTTGCAGGAAGCTTTAAAGAGTGATGGGCTGGTACGGTTTGGGGTTTTTTAATATAAGCATGTCCTTTTCTGCTCATTAATAAGATTAATTTTATAGGAAAAAAACATCATTTAGGACAGGAAGAATGAGAAAATTGTGTCCAGTTGGTAGTCAACAAAAGGAAGCCCCCGAACACGCTCATCAGAGCACTGCTGAGGGAAAAGCGGTAATACTGTGGCTTCCTTCTTTTCTGCATCAGGTAGCCTGAGCAGAGTGGGTTGGGAGCCGCTCCAGACACTTCAGGCAGGGCATGCTTTGAGGCTACGCTATGGTTCTATGCACTGGATGTCCTGTAGCACATTGAGGTCACTTGGTAACGCAAAATGACTGTCTGAATCAATTCCATCCTGTTTCCATGTCCTGTAGCAAGGTGTCAGGCTCTGCTCAGCACATTGTTTTTCCTTACTGTGTCCTGGAGCCTGCAGCAGGATGAACACCATACCCCGGCAGCAGGTTAATGGGCCTTTGGGGCTTCCTGCTTCAGTCTTGTACTCCTCAGGCCAGAGTTCTTGGTTGCATTCTCCAGCACACTCCACCTTGGGGCTATTTTGATGTTGTTTGCCTGGCTGTGAAGAGTGATTTTTCCATGGTTTGGCTTTCTGATGTTGGGTACAACCTACACCTTTAATGGCAAACCTGGATTTTAGTGACATGTTCTCCCAGCTGCTTAGCTCCATGCTTTCCAGTTTAGTGCACCAAACCCCAGCCCAGATGAACAGGATAGTTGATCAGGATTGGAGCACCTCTGGTCTGGAGGCAGGCTGAGAGAGCTGGGTTGTTCAGCTTGGAGAAGAGAGGGCTCCAGAGAGACCTTAGAGCAGCTCCAGTGCCTAAAGGGGCTTTGGACAAGGGCCTATAGGGACAGGCCAAGGGGAATGGCTTTAACCTGCCAGAGGGGACTGAGATGAGCTCTTGGGCAAAAGCTCTTCCCTGTGATGGTGCTGAGGCACTGGCACAGGGTGCCCAGAGAAGCTGTGGCTGCCCCATCCCTGGCAGTGTTCAAGGCCAGGTTGGACACAGGGGCTCGGAGCACCCTGCTCTATGGAAGGTGTCCCTGCCGTGGCAGGGGTTGGCACTGGAGGAGCTTTAGGGTCCTTCCAACCCAAACCATTCTGTGATTCTAGGGTTTGCTCAGCCTGCTGTTCTAGAAAGTGCACTGCATCAATCAGCACAGTGGCTCCTGAGCCATGGGCTCCTCTGGAGACTGCTGGAGTATTGTACAGGAAGAAAACCCTGAGGAGCGGACTGATGAATGAGACTGTTTAAGCAATGGAGTTTGTTCAGCAGTTCTTTAGGACCTAACCTGAAAGAGCCCTCATTCTCCGCTGTGATCGTGGAGGGCTTTGAGCCTCTCATGTGCTGCATCCTTGAAACAGAGAAAGGCAACCTGAGCGTGGTGCTGCCATCAGGAGGGAGTAGCGAGGGCTATGAAGGGGCTGGTGCCACATGTCTGGAAGCTGGAGTAGAATCCTGCTTGCTTATGTCTGTTCCTCTTACACTGCAGCGGAGCAGTGGGTGCCCTGAGATGGGCAATGGAGTGGAGCAGAAATCCCTTCCCAGCCCAGCTGGCTCAGGGTAAAACATTTCCCAAATCAATGTGGAAAACCAAAGCGGGTTAAGTGGGGAATAATACGCGAGGGGCTGAAACCCACCTCTGTACCTACTCCTTTGACCCTATTTCCTATCCCATAAGATTAAGCTTTATTTTGTGCATTCCTCAAGGAAATGTTTTATCTACCCCTCAGAGCAGGGGAGCAGGTTTTCCCAGGGAGCTCATCTGAGTTCCCAGCCAGGGCTTTTTCCTGACGGAGCCAGGAGGAAGAACAAGGAGAGAAAGATGATAAACTCCATTCACTTCAGGACAAAAAGATCATTAACGAACTTAAATATTTTGGTCTCCCCCTGGAGATTGCGAAGGATCCTGCAGACAAGTGCCCCAAAAGGAAATAAACAGATCATGAAATCAGTCGACAATTTCCTCTACCTTCTTTGCAAACCACAGCAAGACAAATCACTCAGAAGAGCCAAGACCAGAGCTGTGGAAAGCTCTTGGGTGTGTACCTGTGTGCCCCATGTGGAGATGTCTCCTCTGGTTAAAGCAGTGGCTTGAAGGACTCAAACCATAGAAATATGTTACTAAATATTGAAGGAGATGAGGGGCAAATTGGTCTCAGGAAAGCTCGAGTTGTCTTGGATGCAGTCATTGAACATCTCTTAGGGGTCTACATTAATTCTCTCCAGGTATGCCATCACCATGCTTTGTGCTGTAATCAGAATCACAGAATCATAGAATGGTTTGGGTTGGAAGGGACCTTAAATGGGATGAATACCAACAAGTATGTGATCTCACCTTCTGAGACGGTCAGGCAGTGAAGAATAGATGGGAATTGGTGCTGCTGATGCAAATCCGTTGGGGTTTTGTTTTCCTGCAGGAGCACTCTGTAAATGTTGATCTCAGACACACATAAGCTCCGATGATCCCGACTTTGTGTGTCTGTTTACTTTGAATTTCAATGTCACATCCTTTGCCAGCTCTCAGGCTTCAGTGACGCCTTAGCCTACTTCAAAACCCAGTGAATAAAGAGGGTGCTGTGTTTATAGGAGGGGCAGTAATTCAGTTTAACTACTAGGTATAGAGAAAAGCACAAGAGCTGCAGCTGAATTGCTGGTTTGCTCCTTCAGTGAAGAGCAGACCTTCTTAGACACACCTAACTTGTCTAGTTTCTGTAAGACATGGGAAGAATGTCACCTGCCCTGTTAAGAGAGAAATCATTCTTCCCTTGGCCGAAACACATTCCCTGTCTCTCTGTATGGAGCCCTCCTCTGAGGAGGTAAAATTGAGAATTCCTCATTGAAGTAGCATTAGCAGTTGCTGTATCCAGAAATACCTCTTTGATTCTACACCAATTAGCGAAGGATAATGACTAGGTTCTTTGCATCAAGAACCATAAATAACATAGGCTGTGATCTCTGTGTGTGAGGATGAGATGCTGAATTAAATCTTGATCTGAATGAGGTATTTGTCTTAATTCTTCTTTTCCATACCTTGTATTTCCAAGAAGAGCACGAAAAGAAGTCAGAATGCTGGTACCATTTTGGGGCCAACAAAGCCAACATTTCTATTGAGGTGGTTTGCAATAATAATAAAAGCTATTATTGCAAAATAAGCCCTCTGCCTAGGATCCAGCAAGTCTAAAATGAATCATTATCTTCATTATTTCACCCCATCAGAAAAATTAAGCCATAAGAATTGTTCTAGCAGCTTAAGTAAAGAGTATGGTCTAGTTGCATACTGAAAGCAGCAAAATAGAGCTTTGGGATCCGCCAGAAAGTCTCACGCTCAATTTAAGTGGTCCTAGGTTGGAGCAGATGACCCTAGAGGTCCCTTCCAACCTGGGAATCTATGATTCTATGACTAAAGTATCTAGGCTACAACACAAAGTATCGTAGGGCAATGAACATTCCCAACCTTTATGCAAACCCCATGAAATACACCAGCGTGGATCAGTTCTCTTAAAATCCCCAAGATTAACCTCACGAATTCCTATGCTCCAGGCAGCTTCCCTGCTGTGGACAGTCAGAGGGGTTGCTCCTACACTTTCCACCGTTACAGGAACTTTCCGATGGCCCTTATCTGTCCTTAGGGAATTGAGTCTTGAAATTGGGAGCATTCTTGGACACTCACTTTTGTCTCAAGGACTCTTCAAAGTGCTGCAGTTTCCTTTTTCTTCAACTCTATTTACAGAATACTCTCCCTCCATCCCGTCCTCTCTCCTGGATCCACCGACAACTTCACAGCAGGGGTAGCCAAAGCTCCATCTTGAGCATTTATTGCTGGAGTCACTGGGTTTTCATGTGTGCCCCCTCTGGTTTGTGTAACAGTTCTTCTCTGTAACTTTCACTTTCCAAAGAGCCAGGAGTGGTTGATCTCCCACGCCCCGATTTCAGGTGTCAAGTCTCAAAACTGTTTACAACCCCGCGTTGGTTGGGTAGAGCACATCCGTCAGAAAAACCTCATCATGAGACAGAGAATCTGTTTCCTCACTGGTAAAACATGTGCCTGGTTTCCAGTTTGAATTCAGCTTTTGTTTCTTGTGTTTTTCACTGTTACACTCGAGATCATTTAATACATGATATTTTCCCCTGAGGATCCTTTTATTTTAGGGACAAGTTACATCTCTAGTCAAGCCTGATCTATTATTTGTAGGCACTATTGTAACTCTTTCTTTTCTGCACTTTATTCTTATAGCCTTCCTATTCGTCGCTGAGTCTTTAAATGAAAACTTGTATTATTTCAGTATTGGCCATGCTGTTCACATGTTATACACAGGTAAATCTCTACTACTTACAGCTTTTTGTTACCACTCTGGAACTGTTTAACCCTGCTGTTGCCACAGTACAACTCCATATAATAAGGGCGTATCTGAAATAAGCTGGTGGCTCTGAAGCAGTAAGAATTGCTGCTTTTCTAAGCAGCATATCCAGAACACGGATCAATGTTCAAGCATATAAGGAAGAAGTTCTTTACTGTGAGGGTGGTGAGGCACTGGAATGGGTTGCCCAGAGAAGTGGTGAATGCTCCATCCCTGGCAGTGTTCAAGGCCAGGTGAGACAGAGCCTTGGGCATTATGGTCTAGTGTGAGGCATCCCTGTCCATGGCAGGGGGTTGGAACTGGTTGATCTTAAGGTCCTTTCCAACCCAAACCATTCTATGATTCCCATGCCCTCAGAGCCTGGTTACCTGAGATCCTTTTGGAGACAATATAGTGCATTTTTGCACCATAAGCATTTATTTTCCTAAGCACGACAAACAGGTTTTTCTTGCACCATTTAAAACAGAGTCCAAGCAGTGGTTATGAGCATGTGGAGCTGCGAGAAATCATATTGCTCGTGGATAATTGGGATTCCTCGTTTGCAGTAAGTAAACTAATGCTGTGTTTCTACATGAATGTGTTTCTCAGTGTTCCCATCATGGCTCTGGAGCCACTTTAATCATCCTGTGGTTACAGCGCCCGTGGCAGCATTTTGAGGACTCAATTCACCCTCATTGGCCTTTCAAGAAAGAGCCACTTCTCTGCCAGTTGCAGACATTTCAGTTTTAATACGATGGGAAACGGAAGGGTTTTCACCAGCTTTTTTGTGCGAGTTTAATAATCAAGCTTTTCCATTAGTTTCTGCACCAGCCCATACATCTTCCAATGCTCGTTTGATTCACTTCTGTTGGTTTTTGTTTTTAGTGGGTTTTTCTTTCATTTTAGGGGGGGGGGGGTTGG